>JBANCY010000721.1:0-21631 GCA_037040045.1 Phorticella flavipennis | reverse complement strand
AATGACCTGAGCAGGAATCGAACCTACATCTCTTTGTTTGGCAAGCCAGTGCGCTATGCACTGGGCTACCGAGACCCCCTCTTTGTAGAAATAACTAAATAAATTTTATTGTGACGATTTGTGTAAAAATTTATATATATTTATAGACATGTCATTTAAAAAGCAAATTCAAAATTATTTTAATAGCTTCTATATACCCCTTGTAGCAGATCCTACAGGGTACACAAATGGCTTTGCCAACGTCCAAAAGAGGCGGCGGCAGTGACGGCGGCGTTGACAGCGACGCCAGCAGAGACAACTCAATGTCAATGGCTTTGGCTTTGGCTTTGGTGGGGCCTGTGTGTGTGTGTGTTTCGAGCAGTCAAACGCGCCAAAAAGCGTTATAAATTATGCAAAATTAAAATTAAAAATGTGCAAAAAAAAATAAATAAAAGTCAAAAAACACAACAAAAAGTATTGACTTGTTTTGCTGTCTCTTTTTATTATGTTTCGCATTTTACTCACACACACGCACACACAGATCAATCTCAATGCTCTCTTTGCAAAGCTTTCAATCAACGGTTAACTGTCAACTGCACAGTGTCTCGGAGTTGTTTTTTTGCGGATCCAAACAAAAAAAAAACAAAAATAAATAAACAATTAGTTAAATTTTAAACAAAAGAGGTACCGTTGTAGCAACACTATTAACCTAGTAAAGTCAACAGAATGATTTGGCAAAATGTGCATCTATTTCATTCTTATACAACTTCCGAACCACTGTAAATGTGTTGGAGAAGCCGACGCAGGCTTTGAGCATTCCAGGATAAGCTTTGCCGGAGAGCGTGGAGCGAAGAGAAATCTGTGGAGAGTTACAATAAGAGAGAGAAAGAGAGCAAGGCATAATTAAGATCACGCCAGCTTTGTAAATGAATCTATTGCAGCCGCTGCCAGAGATGCCAAAGAATTTAACATAAGCAGGTGTGTTGTGCGTGTGTCGGTGTGTGTTTGGCTCCCATTTTCCGCTGCCGAAGCACCGTTGTGACTATTTCAAATAACTGTGCACAATGCAGGTTGAACAAATAGTGCCGTTTCATAGATTTACCTCGTCATTTGTATCTTTATATGTATCTAACCCAATATTCAGTGCATCCAACATTTTGGTCGCAAAAAAGCTGTTTTTGGCGGAAAACAGAGTAAAAACATCTAGGCAATTCTTCAGAAAAAAGCTTAAAAAAAATTGTATATAGGTTTTCAATTTATATAGGTTTTCACAACTGTTTTAAGAACTTGACTCATCTTCAGTTTTCTACGAGATTTTTGTACAAATCATGTTTATATTTTTTCAGAATTCTAAAGGCATAATATGCTCTTGATCTGCTCAGGTTAATTTTATTTTTTATCTTGGATTTTATTGGAATAAAAAACTGAATACCGGTTTGATTTTGACGTTTAACGTTACCAGCTCTACATGTACATTTTGGGTTTCCTGAGTCCTTAAAGTCCTTTGGATTTCATTCCAAAGTGTTGTTATCTCGCTAATACTATACCATAATCACCAAATTGTAAAGAAAAGTGAGGGAGAAAATATTTCTCACCAAGATCGGCAAAATAATGAAATTCACTTATCATTACATTGACGATAACAACCCTATCGGGTCTAAGTGTGAAAGACTAATTTCCTTTATTCCTAATTCCTTTACTGAATAACTTTTATAAGCTATAGTCGAAAATTTTATACAATATTTCAGTAAGTAAAAAACTTCAGCGTACCTAAAAAATGCTTTCATATTTGTTTTTCCGTTACACATTTTTCAATATCTGAAGATTTTTGAAGAATCCCTCAATATATCGAAAATATTCCCGAAATTTGACTCGCCTGTTTCTATTCTCCTGTACTCTGCTGTAACATGCACGTACATACATATATTTGTAAGTATGTAAATGTGTTTGTATGTTTGCATTCTTCTATCTTTCTTCTACATTTCTTTTCTTCTTGCGGCCAGTTTCTTCCGTTGTTTGAAAACAAGTTTGTCGGATTTTTGCCGCTTCGACTTCTGTTTTTCTGAGCATTTCAAACGTAACTGTCAACAATGGGAGACGTTGTTGTTGTTGTTATTGCTATTACCGCTGACACGACAGGTGCGCGCTGCGCTGCGACTGCGCAGCAGCTGTGTTTGCCCGTTGCCCGTTTACCCGTTTGCCCGTTTTGATTTCCCAACTCTGTGGGGCAACGGGAACACTTTTATCTCGCCTTCTCGCTCGCTCGCTCACGCGCGCGCTTAGCATAAGCCGAGCTTTTAATGTGTTTGTGTGTTAAATATGCTCAATTATATATGTATGTGTGTGTCTCTGTGTGTGAGTGTGTGTGTGTGGATTTGTTTTTGTTTTTGCCTGCAGCACATTTATTTTGTTTACCGTTCACCTAGTTTGTTCGCCTATTGTAAAAAAACGCAAGCGGCAAGCGGCAATCGTCTGTTGTCTCCCTCCCTCCCCCTTCCCCTCCCCTCACCCTCCTGCCAACCGCTCAGGCCCGCATCGCATCGTGACTTCAGCATTTGTTGACTTCGTTTGGGAATTTTAATACCCTGATCCCATTCGAAAAGTGGGGACAGAAGGGTATAATGGTTTTGCTGGCAATTGTGCAACAGGCAGAAGGAGGCGTGGCGGTATATATATTCTTAATCAGAATCCCCGTCAATCCGTCCAATTGAATGAACCCAACGATTTTAGAGACTATAAGAGAACCCCTAGAGACCCCAAAACCTGGCCTGATGGTCTGTGTATACCATACGCAGATGAAGATTTGGTCATTTGCTGATAACAGGCCCCTTGCGCACGATAATCGATAAAAACGTTGTTCGATAAAATGGCCATAAGTTTATAGGATTGTTAGTGAAAAAAAATCAAAGCTTTGATACAACCCCTTATTACCCCGGAAAGTGACTAAATATGTATATGGTTTAGTGGTGAAATTTTGTATGTAGGTGCCCCTATAGACTACGTAGAGAGTGACATCTAAAATTTTTCATCCTAGTTTGATCTCTCGAAAAAAAAATTCCAATATTATTAAGCGCATTGTCAAGATAAGGGGCCTCGGTGGACCAGTGGATAGTGCACTGTCCCATAGGTACGAGTTCCAATCCCGCTCATGTCATAAGGAATGACCCTCGTAGAAACACTAGGTTGTGGCGTCCGACTTGAAATCCACCCACGTAAAATAAGGTTTTCAGTGAAGGAAGCAGAAAAAATATATACCCACATAAACAATTGTTCGGGGCCTCGGTAGTCCAGTGGATAGTGCACTGTCCCGCCAAACAAGAGGTGCGAGGTTCGAGTCCCGCTCATGCCTTTAGACATGACCCTCCTAGAAAAACTAGGTTGTGGCGTAGGATTTGAAATTCACCCACATAAAAATGTTCTTCAGTGAAGGAAGCAGAAATAGAGGAAAATAGAGCTTCAGGTTTTGACTCGAATGGGTTGTTGTGGCCATATAATAATAATAATAATAAACAATTGTTTACTACCTACAATTCAATTTCGTTACAATGATCTCAGGAACTATAAAAGCGATAGACACCAAATTTAGTAGATAGGTGCTTGTGTAGCATAAGCAGACGATGTTTGATTCCATTTCCTATTACTTATCTATGCTCATGTGTAATTTGATTAAATGCTATTATGAAGCGCAATTTGGAAGGTAAAGTCAACAAATTTGGCAGAATATATATATATTGACGCAAATATGATGTCTAAAGTTTTTTGATCAGCTATCATTATGCTCTATAAATTTTAAATATTGATTACAGGTGAAGTTGTAAAAAGATCAACTTTCTGTAAGGTATTGTTGTTAAATGGCCATAACAACCCTTTCGAGTCAAAACCTGAAGCTCTATTTTCCTCTATTTCTTCTTCCTTCACTGAAGAACATTTTTATGTGGGTGGATTTCAAATCCTACGCCACTTCTATAAGGTATACATATATGAAATATTGTTGTTGACTTAATGTGGAAATTTCATTACGATTGAACTACGTTTTTAGCAGATATACAAGCACAGGGTATTTACTAGTCTTGAGCTTTCATAGTGCTTTTTGTCTGTTTTCCTTAAATTTTCGGGTCTTGTTATTGTTGGCGATGATGTGCCGTGTTTTGCTTTCGATGTTTCATATGCAAATAATTTAAATGAATTTTGTACTTTTCATTTCAGCCGCTGATTCACGGCGAATAACATGGAATTAAGCTGCCGCGTCATGTTTCGCGGCGACCCTCGAGAGCCCCCCTGTCTCGGATATGCCCCTTCCGCTCACCACACGAGGGTGTGTGTGTATGTGTGTGTGTGTGTAAGGCGAGCTTGTTGTCCAGCCAGCGGAGTGTGTGTGCGTGTGTGTGTGTGGGAAGAGCAATGACTCATGCATTCCATGGTCAATGTCTAATTCCAATGATAAGCACGATTCGCTCGCTCTCCGGCCCCAGGCTTAAGGCTTTCCAGTTGCAGTCAAAAACCTTCCAACAGATTTGGCAGTTGAATCATTTCTCAACACTTTTTTTCAAATTGACAGTTTTATCAAGCTGTCAATGAATCAAGCACACAATATTTTCATTTATCGCTCCACTTGGTTAATCGTTCGATAGTTTTTTCTTTCCTTAGTTGTTATCATTATTTATAGGCTATTTGGCAATTGTAATGGGTCACACTCCATATATATATACATATATATATATATATGTATATTTATAGCCCTGATAAGCCTAGAAGTCAAATGTTTCACTATCTTTTTATAAGTGTAAGTATATGCTTAGAAACTTAAGTAATACTCGTAATGATGAGTAGTTTTTCTTATTTTGCTTTTTATATGGGCCCACATGATTCGTATACCCTTATAGATCCGCGTCGTTTCCGTTGATTAAAATGTTCCAAGTGCTGAAATGTAAAGCTGATATGCGAGGGTGTTTCAATGGGTACCCGTATTGGGCCCTAAAAGAGCAACAAGCTGTCGAGCGTTATTATCATGTTTTAACGTCAGAAAGATATTTTTTATCCTCAAATTATACATATATATGTATGTGGGTTATATCTTCTTTCTTGATTTTTGTAAGCATTCCAAATATAGGGAAGGATTATCGGCAAGCCATTGGTTTTTTTACTCTTATCGAAACTATCGTACATATAATATTATAAAGAAACATTGTAAAACATGGCTTAACCGATTTTTGATTATATGGCAGCAATATGTTAGAGTGGGAATAGGGCGAAGATAATAGGAGGAACTATAGATAATATTAAACCTTAATATGGGCAAAAACTTTAAAATATGGCAGCACATATATGATATAGTGCTCCGATAGAGTCGGTTCCGTCAACTACAACTATCTACCATCTTAGGGATACCAAAGATATACCCTTAGCAACAAATATTGCCAATCTGACCGGTAATAAGTGTTTATCTGGCCAAAAGATGCAATTTTCTATCTCTCCATCAATTAAGACAGACGCTTACGCCTCAATGAGTCATCAAGAGGAACGGGGAAACTTTTCCATTAAATAATAATTCATTCAAGATTGAGGTAATGACTCATCTTATTTCGAAGGGTTTAAATTTTACGAGCATTCATTATTGTAAGGTAGAAAATATATATAAATATAGAAATATAGAAAATAATATATATATATGTTAAATATATGCAAATTTCTAGTTATAAATTTTGTCGATATTTCTTGGGGGTTTTCTATAAGGAATAGAACTTTGGAAATTGTGTAAGTCCCCCATAGTTTGAACTATTCGAATGAAACTAATAGACTTTACTTATAAAGGCGTTGCACATTTGTCGGAACCGACCAATTTGGACCACTAGATCATAAAGGTACCATATAAATAAATAGAAAGGTCACACACACTCAAGTTTCCTTACAATCATTTGCTACACCAAATTTCAAAAGGATTGGACCACTATATCATAACCATACGCACTTATTTTTGCCGAGATTTACTATGTTTCTCAAGCAATTGCTTTTCATTTTTACAAACACTTAGAATTCATTATAATCTAACGTTCTCCCAACTTTCAGTAGGATCGGAAGGATAACTGATTGTTTGACTACATTTTTGTTAACAATTGAGACTTCGACAATTTTATTCTTATACATAATGTTTCCTTGTTGTATATACCATAGCTTTAAGAGTTTGAAATCTGTGTGTGTAAAAGATATTCCTTTCTAACGTGCTTAAATTTTGCGTGTATAAAGATGAAAATCTTTGCAGTTTTTGACCAAAATTTTGCAACCCTGCAAATCAATGCTGAGTTCCTCGGAACCGCTCCCGTTTGATGACAAATTATTTCAGGGGCGACGCCTTTCACGCGATGTTTCCCATATGCAGCGCTTCTTCAATTTGGGTGTGTTCGAAACTCCTGTTGCACGCACGTTCACACCCACACACCAATGCACACACAGATACACACACATACAGTGGGATTCACGTGCGTTTTCCAATTTGTGTAATTGCTGGAAATGGCACAAGAGTTGCCAACTTTATTTGAATTTTGTTGTTGTCTGTTTAGTTGGCTTTAATTGCTGTTGTTCTCACGCACACACAGATACACACACACACAGATACACAGACACAGATACACACACACACCTAGCCGATGGCAGCGAACCGTAACGGGCCAACCCTGCGAAAAGCTTCACCCAGCACAATTCGCCGACGAAGCAGCAGAAGAGGGAGAAGCAGAGCAACACCTGGAATGGGAACAGCCGTACAACTGGGAATGGGAGAATAGGAGAATGGAAGAATGGCGCATGCAGAAGAAACAAAAAGGAAGAACGAAGAATGGGAACAGTTGCATGTGTGGGCGACCCACGCTGCACACTTGCGCAGTGCGGCGTCAGTGCTGGCAGGATTTTAGCTGAATTTTTATATTCGTTTCGAAGAAAATAGTTCAGAAGAAGAAAGGAAGCGTCGTAGAGTTACCTCCAGAGTGGTTAAAGTCCAAAAAGAAATTTCACACACGCTTAAGTTTATTCGTTTTCTATCGCTCGATTAAATTTCAAAAGGATCCGTGTAAATAGCTACCTTATAACTAATGGTCGGAATTGCCAAAATGTACCATGTTTTTTATGCTCGAAATTACACACACACTTAAGGATCTTTATTATGTATCGGTCCCCCAAAATTCATAAGATTCAGACCTCAATAATATATAGCTGTAATTTTACTGATTTATCTTTGCTCATATTTCTAATCTTTTTCAAGCAATTGGTCTTGAATTTCACACACTCTTAGGTTAAATTATTATCTATCGTTTCACCTAATTTTAAAAGGATCGCATGACTATATAACATCTAAAAGACGGTGGATAAGGAAAGCTGCGTATAAATTTGCAGTCGTTGGCATTTTTATTCTTATATAGAAAAAAATATGTAAAAATGCTTTATCAAGTGTATGAGATCTTCTGCCTGGAGAAGGATATTCTCCCTTCTTTCTTTTTTTTAGGACAATTTGAATACATTTTACACAATTTAAATTGCGTACAAACAAATGTAATTTAGATAAAAATAAATGTTTTAGGCCAAATATACTATTAAATTTAGCTATAAAGCAGCTAAATTGCTTAATTACGTCACATTTTATGATCGAATTTGGCTTCAAATCAATCTTTATACAAAATAAATGAAATTGATATAAAGCAACAGAAACATCTAGCCGTTTTTACGTAGACTGAAAACAACTGAATTTGTAGCACTCCCAAGCGATATAGTACGTTTTGTGGCCAAATTTGTCTGAATTAATGCACCTTTAGCCAAATTTAGCTGAAAAACAAATGTATTATTCACATTTTTTAGAAGGAATTTAAAAAAATCACTGGGTTGACAGCTTTTGACAAATTTGACTCTAAAACAGCTAAATTGCTGGCACTCTACGCCACACACACACTCACACTCACACAGACGCACACACTCGCAGAGCAGGCGTCACTCATTTTCATTAAAAACCACTTAAGGTTTTGTTTTTGCAACCCACATTCAGGCGGCGGCGGCTGCGGCCTTCTTTGGCTCCACTTTTACAGTGAAAACAAGCTAAAAGTGCAGCAGCGCCAGCACTCGTACGCCCACAGGCACAGTGGAACCAGCTGCTGAAACTATGCAAAATTAGCGTGTGTCCACTGTGCGTCAGTTTTACACGACGACGCGTCGGTTGGTTACTTCACCATGCAAATATGTTGCTTTTGCCATATAAATCTGGTGGCCCCTCTACCCCTGGACAAAACGCGATCGGTCTATGGCAGGGACGGGGTCTCACTCGACTCGTCTAAAACTATATTTATTGATAATACGAAACTTTATATTGCATTAAGTGCAATCAACAGTTGGGGAAATGCTTTTGTTTAACTTTTTATATAGCAAGTTGAGCTCCTTCAGTCCGATTTGATAACAAGTTATGGGCATTTGGCGATATTTTTAGGGTCTTAGTTCATAGAAAATGACTGAAAAGTCTGCAAGAACTGAGATAACTACGAACTCAAAGAGTATTAATGTATAATGTCTTGCAGAAAACTACGTGGGTTATTCGAAAAAATTAGATTTCGATAAAAATAATTTCTATAAAATGATTCGATAAATCGATGAAAATTACAAAAACATTTTAAAGCACGTTAGAATGAGTCAAAAATGTGACTCTACTTGGAACGATTCTACTAAAGATGTTGGCTGAAAAAGCTGTTGGAAAGCTGCGTGTATCGATAAATGTAAATTTCAATAAATATCCAATAATTTGAGTAAATATATATAATATAATATCAAGCCAACAGTTTATTTATTACAATAAAATATATTAAAAATCTACATTTCTTGAAATGTTTGGATTAAAATGTCTTCCCCCGCTCAAAATAGTCAGAAATGGACTTGGATAGAAATGAGCCAATTTTGTAGAAAATTTTACTGCTATATGGAACTTACATTAACTAAAACCTTTTCTATAATCTAGCAAACCGGTCCAAAAATCGATAACAACAACTTTTTCCATAATAACGAATTCAAAACAAAGCCAAATTCAAAGTTTTTAATAAAAAATGTCTAATATTTTCGAATTCGAATTAACATCAGAATGTTTTCCAAGTCGATAATTATTATCCGAGGCATTTCCAGTGGCCACAACCGACATCTTGACTCCACCTACGCCCACGAAAATCTCATTTGACTAGACCACAAATAATGCCAACTCATCTGACTGTCATCTGTTTCATTCATAAACAAATCGATAAACGTAATCTGAATGCATAAAAAGGATGCGTAATACAAACGTGCCCCCTGGAGGCAACAGGTCACAAGTCACAAGTCGAGCCCAGACTATTTGGCTAATACGATTAGCCCAATTCCACACCCACAAGCCAAGACGTGTCCATCCAAAATTCATGGCCAGACCCGTTACCCAGCGACAACTGCAAATAATGGAAAATCCACTCAGCATCAATTTCGCCGGCCGTCAAGAGTCTCGCCGACGCTGACATTGCAGTAAATAAAGACAGAGAAAAATCATGCCTGAGAAAGCTCCGGGCAGGGGAGAACGACTAACAAATATCCAAGGCCTGAAGATTTCAATGCTAAAGAAAATTTCAAGATATGTAAAGCTGGAATGTATACTCAATTCCAAAATAATAGATCGATTGTATTTCGATTCCCAAAGAATAAATGGGAGTTTAAATATAATAGATATATTTATTGATTTCTAGAGTTAGAAGGAAGTTATCGACATTCTCAGCTAATGCTGTTAGCTTCTTTGGTGTTATCGATTTTCGATAGAAATTGAGCTTCGTGTAAAAAATTTTATGGAAATATGTAATATGATTTTTAACCATTTCCATCCAAATAATAAATACTTTTTAATCAGCGTTATCATTTTATTGATATATATATGATCAATTTTCGATAAGTGTTTGCTCTATGCTATAACATATTATGGAAATTCGTTTCTGCCAATGCAGCTCGATGTGTCCTTTTCAGCTAACCTAATCAAATTATTGATATATGTTATCGATTGTCGATAGAAGCTTGTCGTACAGGCAATTCGATTTGCCTTCTTTATCAGCTAAATTAGCATGCACTTTTTACGTATTTTCATTGATTACAGGGTATTAAATGTGGCAGAAAAAAAGAAGTTCGCCTCAGACGGCGTCTATAGTGTACGGTCTGCCGTTGCCTATCGATTGTCGACTGTCTGCCTGTCTGTCTGTCCGTCTGTCTGTCTGTCCCTCCGTCTGTCTGCGTCTGTCTATAAACATGGTCGAACATGTATCTATCGGGAGAATTGTTGTAACACCTACTGGGAGCTGCGGTTGCTGCAGTCAACCAGTAGCAGTTTCCACCACAGCAGCCGCAGTAGCAGAAGTCGTTAAAGAGATGGTAACACCCCTACTATCCCCACTTTAACCATGCCCCTCCCAGTCCACCACTTGCCGGTGACTCAATGAATTTTCGTATAGCCCAACAGGCAAATTTACGGCGAAAACACAGGCATCATTTTTAATTGTTATCGGAATTGTTGACATTGTGTTAGGCGTAAATATTTGAGGTATTCCATTATATTTACACAGTGAGCGGTATTATTATTTATTACTTATGACAGGTTGTTTATAACAGAGCTAAGCATAACACCGCCCAGGTTTTCTTGAAATCGGACTGTATATTTGTATAGAATTGCAGTTCATAATAAATAGAGTATTTACTTAAGCTTCAATAGAGAAGCGTTACCGTTAAGAATGTTACCGATATCGCTGAAACTCAATATACTCAATATGGCTGTGAGTCAAACCGAAATCTAAAGCAGGCTTTATAAATACATATTTGATACCATGGTGCAGGTGTGAAAAGTTAAGCAACTCAAGGCTTATTCATAAACATGATATCGATAACAATTACAAGATGAAATCAAAATATTAGTAATACTGCAGTACAACATATATGGAACGCCCTTCGATCCTAAACGAACGTATCAAAATCTATGGATTCTTAACAAATACTATCGATTAGGTCATTTGTTTTGTCTATGCATGTACATGTAGTATATAGGTCTAAGCATTACAGCTGCCTATTACAAGTCATATAGAAACTCATCGATGAATCACTTTCAACCACATAAAATTGATCGTACACGTTTTTGATATGTCATCATTCCCATGGGAAATATTTGATAATATTCAAAAACTTTCTTGTTTGAACAAAAACCACAAATATAAAATATTGTACTATATAATCTATCGACAAGCTATCGATTACATGTATTTTACTTGCATAATTCGGGTTACTACCCATCAAATTACAGATCTTTTATATGAATTAATCGATATAATTAGCTACATATTAATGTTTGGAATCCATTTAAAACAATAAAAATTTTATTGCTTTGTTTTCATATATAATAATCGATACAATTTTGTTATGTATCGATATAAGATGTCCCATAATCATCATGCAATTATCACACTTGTAGTATGGATTCTCATCAACAAATTTTTATCGATAACCAGTTACAACAAGCAGTTCACGGTTATAGTGTAAGCCACGCTATCGATTCTCATCGATAACATCAAAATGTGCCTATCGAGGACACAACTATAAAAAATTTGCTCGCTGGGTTAGCTCCTGGCTAGCTCGTCTGCCCCCTGCAACGCCTCGTGGCTGCCCCGATTGATGCATTGCCTGTTGCCTTGTTGCCTCTTGCCAGTGGCAAGTGGCAAGTGGCAAGTGGCACGTTGTTGGCCACAAAACGTTGGCTTGGCTAATTATTTTGCTGTGGCATCGAACCATTTTTCATGCGAATTGCGCACCCACCGAAAGCGAAACTGCGATGGACACGCAGTTAGTTGGCCTGAGACAGTAATAAGCAATGACAGAGGAGGAAGGACAGAGAGAGGGGCAGAGAGAGGGGGTGGTGGGGAAGGGAAGGCTTGTGGCAGTGGCAAGTGGCAAGCGGCAAGTGCAAGCGGCACGCACAAATGTAGTCGTACATTCACATTAAAGTGAAATTGTGAAAAACTGCGCATCGCAACAATATAATTCATTTTTCACTTTTCCCAAAAAAAAAGTAAAAGAAAAATGAAATACGAAAATAGAAAATATTTGAAATTCTGCTTCTTCAATGCACGCAATGAGTCTAGAGATGGAACATAATGAGGTTTTCAAATACGTAATGTAGTTATCGATAAATGCAGGTGGTGTAAAAGGGTGAATTCCAGAATTGTTTTATGATATGGTATATCCCCATCAGTATGAGAATAATTGTTTTATAAGCACTAATAAAATTTAGGAAGGACCATATTAGGGTGGAAAAGAATTTGGGAGGCCACTTTCTGCATAGGGTCTATGAGCACAAACACACCAAATTTCCTAACTCTGGATATTACACATTTCGTCACTTCGCCGAAAATGGGGAGGTGTATCAACACTTTGGGACTTTCCATTCTGCAGATTGTTTTCATGACCCTATATACTAAAGTTGGAGCTGATAGCTCTATAAATGTAAAAGTTATGGCTATATAATCGAAAATCGATTATCGGGTGTTATCATCAAATGCTCAACACTTTATTTGCGTATGGTATAGACGGACCTTCATGCCAAGTTGGAAGTCTCTAGCTCGTAGAGTCTCCAAAAACGACGGACAGACGAACACTTCGCATGTAGGATCAGGATCTAAAAAAAAACTTTTACTATTCTATCCATTAGCGATTAAATTCCTGAAAGCTGCATCCAAATAAAAATTTTAAATAGAAATTCATTTTTTAAGCCCTTAAAGTATAAATCAACATGGTGCCAATCGTTGAGTCTGCATTAGCCGTATATTTTTGTTATCGATAACCACGCATTGCTCATCTCTAGCTTACTTTTGGCAATACATTTGCCGCCCATTTCAAGTTTAAAACAATTCAGTGGCAATTAGCCAAAGGCAATTAACAGCATTTCGGCATTTAAGCACTTAGTATTAACATTTTCGTGTTGGTATTTATGGCAATCCATCTTGGAACTCACGCATCACAAGTCTGGTCCAGTGGCGTACATAGGGGTATTCCCAACGCCACACAACGATAACAAGCAATCGAAATTTGTGATGTGATGAGCTTGCAATATGAAATATTTCATATTGCAACTGAAATTAACAAATTTCACTCAAAATATCGATTAATCGATATATTTTCAATTTGTCATCAGTGGGTTTTCAATTAAACTTTTAATATATAATAAACGTTTCTTCGTTGAAACGAAAGATTTTGACATTAGTAAGTTTTCTGTGAATTTTCATTTACTATGCCCAAAATTATTGTGATCCCTTCTAGACCACATCTCTGTACTGCTATAGGTATAACTCACCCCAAATTATCTTGAGGCTATCAATTAATGCTTTTAGGCTTGTTAAACAATTAAGAAAGATCTGCTTCATGCAACACGTAATTGACTAAGCGTATCATTTGCGCATCTACATGCCTAATGAGGCTCAACACCATGGTGGAACTCGGGAATTACAAGAGCTATAATTATCAAATTTGATACATGGGCGCACTTAGGCAAGTGCTAAACAACTACAAGGTTTGCTTTATAGATGATATAAAATTAACCAATAAATCGTAATATTTGAAATTCGATACATAAGCTCACATATGAACCTAAGCGAACCTTAATATCTATAACATGCCATAAACAGACCCATCGAACTTAGCTTACAACTAAATATCTAATCTGGATGGGCGTCTACATAGCTACATATATACAATACTCTGGTGAAACTCATGTATTACAAGAGCTACAATTATCAAATTTGATATGTATGTGCACATAGATCAGTGCTAAACAACCAGTAGGCTTGCCCTAAAGAGGGCTTAAAAGGACTCCTAAAAATCTTAGAGTTCCAAAGAGCTCGACTCACCTAATGCTATTACAATTGATATTATCTGTAACATTCCATAAACAGACCCATTGAACTTAGCAATTAAGCGTGTGTACAGCTTGCAGCAAAATGTTATATATAGTCCGAATCGGTGACTATATCGTATGTACATTGAAAACAACGATCGTAAATATCAAAACTGTTATCTCAATTAAGTCAATTGAACTGTGTCTCTGGAACTGGAACTGGAGCAACATATCAAACAAGTCAATCGAACAAGACAATCAAAGATCTAATTAAGTAAAAAAATTAATGTGAATTTGGAGTTTCGATTAACATGATCCAAAACTGGTTGCACCGGTCCCAAAATCAAAAAAAAATAAAAATAAAAAAATGCATAAAAAATTGTAATAATACTAAAAAGAAAAAAGTTGTAGTGAAAATGTGCAAGTTTTCCAGTTGCCACCAAATGTGGCAAACAGGTGTAAATGAGCTGTAGACCAGGCGGGGAAGGGGTATTCAGAGGGGGGAGGGGGCTGCACATTTTAATGGCAAATACGAAATACGCACATTAAATGCCAAATTAATTGCGAAAAATGTAAAAATTTTCACATTCAATGACCTTGACAATGGCTTTGATTTTGGCTTTGACTTGGGGGAAGCCTTCAAAAGCCGTATATTTTGTATACCCTGTACTCACGGAAAACTGTTAAAATATAGGGTATAATAAGTTTCAGATAAATTTGGATACTTTGAAAGTATTTTTGAGTAGATTAAGCTAAAACTATGCAACTATTTGTCCATCCACAATAGAGACAATAAGACGTAAGAACCTTTTGAAATGACACTTTACCTCAAGACAAGCTTATTTACAATTTCAATGACTCCTCCATTCTGAAATATAATTCAATTAAAACATTTTTCTTAGCGAAATTATAAAGCTACAATCATCAAATTTGTTACAGAAGCGCATATACAGATTAGCAAGACTATAACACTTGAAGATCTTTTATAGCTTCGCCTGCTTCACTGTAAATTTAAAACATCGATAACTTTTGCAATTTGTGATAAATCAGCCCGAAAATGAATAGGCATATATAAAGCAAATCTATAAAACTGTTCTGAAAATTTTATAAAAATTTGACAACAACTTTGGTAGTTATACAATAAAATAAGCTTCGTACGGGGTATCTTGCCGCACGCTCTATCATGTGGAGTTTTCTTACTATTTTTGGTCAAAAAAGTTCTCTGCACACGCACACACATACACACACACACACTTATAGTTTTTGCAACTCTTTCCACTTCTCCTTTTACGTCTCTACACTTTGCATCAACGAGCTTCTGTCTGCCTGTCTATCTGTCTGTCTGTGTGTTTGTGTAGAAAACGTGACGAGCTACGAACTTTTGGAGAAAGGTCGTTGATCATGGCTCTTGTTGTAGAGTTGCTTTTGTAGTCGTTGCCGTCGTTGTTGTTGTTGCTGTAATACACTAACTGTGCTTTTCTTACTTAAACTATAAAATGTGCAATCCCAAAAAATAAATATAATACAAATTTCCTAAAGATCTATCTATAACAATTTAAATACTATGTAAAACTATCCATCTTGGACTCAGAAACAAATATCAATAAAAGATCAAAAATATATCGGATAGCTTCATTTTTTGACCTTTAAGAAGAGGATTAATTTTAGTTAAAAAATCTTAGCCCCAAGCAAACTCTAGAGCTCTTAAAATTCTATATATTATATTAGAACTCAATAGATATTGTTGTCAAAATCAATAAAACAAATTTGTTTGGTTTTGGGGTAAGATCAGCTTCGATTTCTATATTTTGTAAAAAATGTATTACACCGTAATGTGGATCCAAAACTTTTGAAAACTGAAATTTGGTAAAAGATAATGTAGAAATTGAATAATTATGACAGCTATAGTGTTTCGATCTTTATGAAATTTGGTGGAGATATGGATAATAAACATACCCATGAAAGTTATGGGCAATATAGTGGCTAGATTCTTCTAAAATTGGGTGTAGCAATATATAATCATGTCATCCGATCCTTTTGAAATTTGGTGGAATGATAGATAATAAAGAAACTTAAGAGTGCTTAAAATTTATTTACAATAGCTTTGAAAACATGAAAACAAAAGGAGTACACATATTGAAAAAGAAAATGATCTTGTAGAAAAATAAATAATATATAGGAAAGATCGGTGTTTAGCTTAATGAAACACGTCGTATTAAAGCATTGCAATGTCGCGTTCCCTTGCTGAATAATGGGATACAACAACCTCTATAAGGGTATTGCCGATTCGTTGCATTCAAGCCTTGGACCGATTTTTTGTTAATGTTGGAAAACAACGCATAGCGGTTTCAAAGTCATCAGCTACGTCAAATCGCCGTTTTTGGCTATTTTAATTATATCTAGTTTCGATAAAGCCCGTTGTGTACACACTTGACTCCCATGTTTGGACCGACCCGTTGAGCTCCCACTAGACAGCACCTAATCCCCACCTACCCCCTGCCCATGCCTCTTTCCCAACTCTCAACATGCTTAATGTCTGACAAGGTCGTAGCTCATCTGTACACATATATAATACATATACTTATATGTTGATAAGCCTATAAATGGTATTATTTTGGCACATTACACTACATATGTACATACATATATTGTTATTTTAGAGCGGGAAAGTCGGAGAGTTTTGTGCCACACAAACATACAATCATACATACATACATATATGTACATCTTTCGCAAGAATAAACCGTTGCTAATGATAATATTTGTGGAAATACCTCAAAAGTCGAGATTCTAGATAAATCACATACATATGTATGTTTGTATGTATTTCGCTTCGATAAAAACTGAAAACTCAGCTTTTGCCATAAATCAATCCGAGCCATAAGACTGGATTATCTAGAAATGAAGATTATCGATAATAAGAAGTTATAAATAAATATATAAAGAAGGACTTAAATTGCAAACCGAAGGTTTCATGCTCTTTTTGGAGCATTATATAGAAACATTGTATATGTGAATAAAAAGAAGAAACTTAGCTGGAAAAACAAGTGAAATATGGGCAAACCCGATACTAGTTGTATAGCAATTATGTGATATATTAGTTGGATCTTGTAGAAGTTTGGGGGATGAAAAGATAATAAAGAATCTGGTGTGTATGTAACGTTTCAATCCAATAACTGAAAACATGAGAAATGTGTCTTGTAGTCTGAAAAGAAAGAATATTATACGATTGTCAAAGTAAATAATAAGCCAAATTGTTATCGTTTTTAATAGATATAGTGTCCCGATCCTTTTGAAATTAGGTATAGCAATAGATACTGAAGAAACCTGGGCAATATTGGCCAAACCAAGTTGTATATGACTATTCCGTAAAAATCAGGAGCTATGTTACATAAAGACAGATAAACCATTCTGGTAAAAAATATTGGGGTTGACGCTTACGTCTATAAAACCAATTTCTTCATAAAGTCAATATAATATATTCCTCGAAAAGAGCATAAAACCGGCAAAGGCCTTCAAAAGCACATCTTTATACAATCATACATATATGCACATACACACACACAACATACATACAGAAAGAACGAAAGCAGAAGAAAGAAAGAGCAAGAGAAGCAGAAGAAATGCCATGCAGAACGGAACGGAGTGGAATGCGATGGCAAATGCTGACGTTGGCGAATTGTTTCAGTTAACACCATGAAAATTGCTTAAATAATGATTATTACTATACTTTTTTCATATTATTATATATATCTATGTATGTACTTATGTATATCTTCTTGCAACAACTTGGAGTCTTAGCTCCCATTTCAAATTCTACAATAATTCCATGAAGAGCCGCAGACGACGCAGAAGACGCCAACGGCGGCTTTCTGTTGCTTCTTCCTCTTCTTCTTTGCCGAAGAGACAAGAAACAAACACATACAGACACTCAGACACACACACGTACAACTGCTTTATGATCGAATAAAGTGGCGGCTGACTGGCTGCAACCATGGGCAAATTTGACCAATTTTCGACAAAAACACTGAAAAAATTCAAAAAGTTGTCTTGTAGCTTTTGGTCCTTACTTCAAAATTCCAAAAAAAAAATCGAAAAAATATGATTTCACAAAATCAATAAAATTTAATGGTAGAACAAACTGGATTCAAAAACCATGAACAAAATGGTATAACATGTCAAAATCAGTGCAGTTTTGACCAAGTTATGATAGAATGAAATATGCCCCCATATGACATTATTCACCTTATTGTGGCAATTTTACTCGATTTCAGGCCGATTTTTGGGTGAAAAATGAAACTCATTTGCGGAAGTTTTAAAGTAGTTTTTTATGCTAATCTTGACCACAGAAATAGAAAAAACATAAAATTTTGAGTTTTTATTTTTCAAATTTTTTTTCAAAACACAGGGGGGACCCTTACTCAAAAATTCAGAAATTAAAAAAAAAAAAATTTTTCGAAATCAATAAAGTTTGAAAGAGGAACGAATTGGAATCAAAAATTGTGAACACAATTGTATAAAAAGTCAAAATCGGTGCAGTTTTGGCTGAGTTAGGAGCGTTGGAAATATTATCATTTATCTCATATTACTTAAATGTAACGTAATACTGCCTGCCGGGCTCCCCGGTGGACCAGTGGGTAGCGCATTTTTCCCCCAAACAAGAGGTGCGAGTTCAAGTCCCGCTCATGTCTATGGGCATGACGCTCCCACAAAAAACTAAGTTGTGGTGTAGGATTTGAAATCTACCCACGTTAGAAAGTTCTTCAAAGAAAATAGTGCTGCTGGCTTTGATCCGATAGGGTTGTTATGTATATATAATAATAATATAAACATATATATAAAAAAAATGCTTAAAACAGTATAAGAAGCTATTTGGCTTTTTGGGGTAAAATTGTCGATTTGACCCATTGTGACAAGCTGGAAAGCAGACGTCACTTTGCCACTCCTTTGCACACTGCGTGTCTGTCTGTGTGTGTGTGCTGTCTGTATACTTTTTGTTGTTTTCCTTTGCTGCGAGAGAGCAGACGACTGCGTAAGCCGCTCTCTCGACAAGGCGCGCTCTCAGACAACATTTTTTTTTGGCTGCGATGTTCGCTTTTTGTTGTTGTGTGCGTAGCATGCACGTGCCTTGCGTGTGTGTGTGTGTGTGTGTATGGCTGTGTGTGTGTTTTTTGATATCGTTTTATTAACTATTTTGTGCGTCATTTCGATTCAAAATAGGCAATTGTTTAACTGGGATTAGTCAACCGGCAAGAAAACAGTAACAACAACACAATTGTTATTGGAATGCGGCGTAAGTTTGCCATGTATGAGCAATTGCCGTTACAAAAAAACAACAAAGTAGCCTCAAACACACACACACACACGCGACACACACACGCACACACAGACGCTCTCTCAGAAATACGCTGCAGTTTCCCCTGCCAACCCCTCTGCCAGCCCCTGCAACTGCAATAGCCCATTGGAGAGAAAGAGAGCAACAGCTCTATATGGCTTTTCAGCTATAAAAAACTAAAACTTAATTATATAATATATTATTTATGGCTCAGAAAAAACTCTGTTAAATGTCTTAAAAATACTTCTTGATAAACAAATAAATAAATATTCAACAGACTCCAGCGGCATTGAGTCAGCATTTCGCCGAGTGCGTCTCTCTCCCTCTCTCTCTCTTTCACAGCAAGTGAAAGAGCATCGATGTATGCGTGTGTGTGTGTCTCTGTGCGTGTGTGTGTGTGCGTCTCAATGCTCTGTCTCCTTTGCGCAAACGCGTTTCGATGCATCACTCGGCAGCTGTTAAGTCTGGCGCCGTTAGAGCTACAAACCAAGCTTTAAAAGCTCTCAAGCCAAGTCGCTTGTGAGATGCCCTACAATTCTTGCTTTAGCTAGGAGATGCTTAAGATTAACTCGTTAATTGCTTTAAATTTTTTGTTTATTTCAATAAATATTTATTTTGGCTTATAAAATGTCTCTTCTTCAACTTCAATTTCATTTTTTTGTTTCTCTTAATTTAATTAGTAACAATTGTGAGATTCTAATACTAAATATAAAGAGATTCAAGTTAGTAACTTTTTCTTCTTATATATAAAAATGATATTTCTAAATTCAGCAATCAACTATTTCTCTTTTATTTCACACTTTGTCAATAATTTAGTACAAAAAATTCTTAAGAAGTCAAATCGTTTGATATAATTAACAAAATTTTAAATATATTTAGCAATTCCCAAAACGATCTTAACCCTGGATGGTTGCTCTTCATCAAATCGACGACTGTTTTGTAACAAAGACCAAAACGATGAGGATACAAATTGATTAGTTTAAATAATTTACGATATTATTATTATTAGTCCTAATAAGCCTAAAGCACTGTTTTCCTTTATATCTGCTTCCTTCACTGATGAACTTTTTTTTTGCATGGGTAGATATAAAATAAGGGAACCCATATATGAAAAGTGTATTCTTTGTATCATTGGGTTATCTGACAAGAACTTAAAATCGGTTGTAGTCGATTGGGCGAAATACCAACTGTATTATTATGTGGCCATAACATCCCAATCGGATCAAAGCCTGAAGCGCTATTTTCTTTCATTTTCTGCTTCCTTCACTGAAGAAAATTTTGCGTGGGTCGGTTTCAAATCCTACGCCACAACCTAGTGTTTCTATAGGCCTATCGACTTGAGCGGGATTCGAACTCTCACCTCTTGCTTGGCCACCGAGGCCTCTAAAAAACAAAACTTAATATAAGAAAATAAGAACAACCATCCAGGGTAAAACAATCTTTTTAAAATATTTATTTATCAAAAGATCTTTATGAAAAGCTCATCTTATATATTAAGTTAAAGTTCCTTTTCTATATACATGAATATAAAGTTAATATATGTCTGAAAAGTTATATGGACAAGCCTCTTTAGTTTTTGAATACCCCTGTTCCCAAACAATAAGTGAGCCAGCGGGGAGACAGTCGACTTATTCTTTTCTTCAATATGTACAAGGATGTTTGATTTAAACATATTGGTTCTATATTATTATATAATTTATATTATTTTCGATTTCTGTTCTAATATTAAGTAATTTCTGGGCTGCGAAACATCATATTTATTTGAGAAAATAACCCAAAAAACGTGTATCTTTAGGGATAACGCGAATACCTATTGATTTGCCCTCATATGATCTGTCATGTTGAAAATGTATCCATATAACAAATTCCAATAAGTATCTTTTTAATGCAAATAATTGGGAATCTTTTGATCCATTTATGGAATTACATTTTGGGTTGTTTTGGTTAATGTTAGATACGTAGAGACGTTTTATAGTACATCGATTAGCCTAGCCACTTCTTGATAATAGACTTTGAAACTCATTGATTCCTAAGTAAAAATGTGTATTATCAACAACTACTTTCATAATTTATAAAGGTGTTTAATTTTATTAGTCCTATAAATGTACTATATTTTCAGCTGAACATAAAAATCGACTATCAATGCGTGGTATAAAATTCCTAAGAATTAATAACATTCAATATAAACAATTCGTTGAAATTTGAAATTCTACAGTTGTTTCGTATCGAA
The DNA here is from genome assembly GCA_037040045.1 of Phorticella flavipennis. NCBI lineage: Eukaryota > Metazoa > Arthropoda > Insecta > Diptera > Drosophilidae > Phorticella > Phorticella flavipennis. The sequence goes on along the minus strand of JBANCY010000721.1, from coordinate 187 downwards.
CTCCAAAGTGACTCAATCCGAACAAAGTCGGAGACACGCCCGTATCGGCAGTTGTGGAGGGGATTATGCTGCGGGGAAATGCTCTTTGGTGTGAAGCATACAACACATACTGACACACACACACACACACACACACACACACACACACACACACACACACACACACACACACACACACACACACACA
>JBANCY010000720.1:0-21649 GCA_037040045.1 Phorticella flavipennis | reverse complement strand
TATGTGGTGCCCCAGTGCATCTGTGGTCGTCCCCAGAAGGTATACGAATGCTATCATTGCTATCAATATTTTCCCGGACGTATCGCGGAACTTTGCCGAGTGCATCCGAACGACGTATTCTTGATGGACTTTCGCCAGTGCCCCTACTGCCTGGCACCCGCATCGGAGATCGGTGAATCTCAATTGACTTGGGAGCAAATCCGCCGCATTGACAATCATTCGTAACTGATTTCTTTGTGTTTTTGGAAAATGAATATATTGAAGAAGTTGGCAAGTGATAGATGGAAGCTATCCTGCCAATCTTGAGAATAATACTCAAGGGCTTTCATTTTCATTTATTTATTTGCAACAGTTTTCTTATAGCAGAGATTATTAACTATTTAGATCTAAAGGTCTATTATATTCTTCATTTCAATTTTGAACTAAGATTCGGTTATGAAAAAGCGTGTTAGGTGTATATATCTTCTTCGTAAGGCAACTGAGTAGTAAAACAGATCGTATGTTAAGCTTCCTAGAGTTCATGTACCAAATTTAAGCACAGTTTTTACAGTTGCTGAGTTCTTATTGAGGTTATGTATTCATTTTGCCCTCAAGAAAGCATATACTAAATTTCTTGCAGTTAGCACTAGGAGTTACTGAGTTCCATATACGACTCCAAAGCAAAACTTACCTTAAGTGTATTTGCATATTCATAAGGTTTTGCAGCAGATACAAAACAAATTTCTTGAAACTAGCTTTAGTAGTTACTGAGTTACTTGGGGTGTATAAGGAACATTATGCGAGCTTTTAGTACGCAAAGAGTATATAAATATATATACAAAATTTTAGCATATTGCCTCGGCTCTCCAAAGCATATGTTAGCCCAGTCCCAAAGCTGTTTTGTTGATACAGAATATGGCAAAAATTATGATATGATATTCAAAGATTTATGTTTGCAGATAAGTCAGGAGTTTTTTAGCGGCAAATGGCACAACTTTATGTTATATATTTTCATTTATGTTTACTCCGGGGCGGATCTTCCCGAAATTTATTTATTTATTTTTGTTTTATTTTCATTTATTTTCTTTCTTCCGCTTTTTATGCGGAAGATTTATGCAAATACGGCGAGAGTCTATTAAATTTGCATATTTATCAATTTGTTTAGCGTGTTTTTAGCTGCCTCGTTGCTTGTTTATGTTGTCTCTGGCGCTGCCTCTGCCTCTGCCGCTGTCTCTGCCGCTGCCTCTGCCGCTGCCTCCGACGGCATATTTTAATTATTTTGCCGAGCAGAGCGATTGCCCGGAGTTATTTAAACTTGATTTGCATAGCCAACAAATACGATAAAACTGACAAAAACGGAGGAAAGCGCAGGAAAACTGTTGGGAAAACGCAGGAAAACTGTTGGGAAAATGCTCAACGGGAAAACAGTCTAATTAATAAAGATGCAATCCAATTAGGCTCACAGTTACATCAAAGGCGACTCAGTCCCCAGTCAGTCAGTCGAAAGGCGATCAAATATTAAACAGAAATTGGCCTAGGCCGACCCAAGTACACCCCGTACAACCCATACAACCCTATACACCCTATACACCCTATACACCCCATACACCCCCTACTGCCCACAGGACACTCACTTAGCAAAAAGGCAATTATCATTATGATAATTAAAATGTTATGATAATCAGCGCACAGCTTTAGCTGACAACTGAAATTCTTAATTTTACCTGATATATCTGACTTATATATACACCATATATTTATATATACATATATATAAATCTGCCCAAGCTGTTGCCCAACTTTTATGCTGATTAACTACCGCCTGGGCTTAGTTTCGGGCTAAATCAGCTTAAGTAACTACAGCTGGCAGATGGCTGGTGGTCTTAATGAAACTATTACTCTTCGTAAGCTTCCCCCGCTGTCCTTAAGTATCCTGTCACGCCTTTGCCACGCCCTGTTACGCCCTGCCTTGTGCCGCCTGCCACCAAATAAATCTTGACAGCTTTTTTCGGTTCGACTTTGAGCCTTTCACTGGGCAAAAGTTTGGCAAAGTTTCTAAGTACTTATCGAACAGCCCTCGTAATATATATGAGTATATTTATAAAGTTATTCAAATACGCATTATTTACTTAAAATCCCCTTACAAATTTTGACAGTTTGGCATACTGGAAAGTCAGTTCAATTTTGAAGCTTAATACTTTGCCTACTTTTTAAACCACCCACGCTTCAGGTATTAAAAGGTACAGACTGATTCCAGTGATAAATATATTCTAGTGGCAAAACGTTAAGTAAATGAATGATATCAGATCTTACTTATTATATTACATGCTTGTTTTTTTACAGGGTATCATACGTTCACTATATGAGCTAGACTTATCAAATTTAATATTTAGGCATACTTTTCGAACTATCCACGCATGGGGTATATAATCTTTGTGTTTGTATATACATTTTTACCTAGGCCAAACGCCTGCAAAAATCAAACGATATGCATATATTATATCTTACTTCAAACCATATGCTTGTTTTTTGCAGGGTATTCTGCGTTTACTATATAAGCTAGAGTTGTGAAATTTAGTATATACTTGTCATAATATCTAAGCTATAGATTTTCCTAGAAAAATCTTAACAATGCTGACCCCATTTATGTATATATATCAACTCTTATCACAAAGCCCTACTAATGCTAGATTTATAAAGATTTCATGGCAATCTGTTTACCTAACATAGTTCTTACTACAAGCCACAGGTTAGTCTTTAACAGGGTATTCTGCGTTTAATATATAGGCTAAAGTTCTGAAATTTAGTATATACTTGTCATAATATCTAAGCTATGGATCTTTCTAGCTTAAAACTCAAAACCTAAAGGCATTACACAATATAATTTACCTCAACAAATTTGTCACAGCTGGCGAAAATGCGACATGACTTTCTTGATAAACAAATAAATCTCAATTATGCAGACCCCTTTTACCCCCTTTACCCCCTTTATATATAGATTTCAACCCTTAACCCACAAAGCCCACCTAATGCTATATTTATAAATATTTTATGGTCCTCGTAGAGCCATAATTTAGGCAAGGCTTTGCGGGGGGCTCAGCGATTTCGATCATAGGAAATTGTGCCGCTAATTAAAAGCGGCTATTAATTAATTGAATTTGATTTCTTATGGCTGACCATAATGGCGCCTGCCAGGACTAAATGCTGTACAACCAGGCGTAAATAATGGCTTAATTAATTACTTTAATATTTAATACCCGCAGCAGCAGAGGCAGCAGCAGAGGCAGCGGCCGAGGCAGAGGCAACAACAGGTGCCACTTGCAGTGGCAGAGTGTCAAGCGGCAGTCCAAGCTGTGCCACAGATTATGCTAATGAATCGGGTTAAAGGGCAGTCGATAAACGATAAACTTATATATATATAAAATATCCTTTTCAGCCAAAGACTCAAGTGTTTTATTTTTTGGCGCAACAAGCGGAAAAGCGGAAAGTGGAAAGTGGGAAAACGCATGACTAATATTAATGCAAATGCAATGAAAACAAAGCGGAAGCAATAGGCACGAGGCATAACAAAGCATAACAGGCGATTGGGTGCGGGGTGAAGGCAGTTAAAAAACATGGTCTACGAACAGGAAATGGTGCATGAAATCTGGCTTCAGTCGCAACGGAAGGAAATGCTTAAACAATATGGGAAATATCCATTTAAGGACGCGGCGCATGCTACAAATTTATACAATTTATTATGACTTGACGCCATTTTGAATTGCTTATAGCTTTTATAGCTGTTGAATTTCCGTTAGGATTGCGAGGGGGGAGCTACGATTAGAGGCTCTCTATATTATATGTGTTCTTAGGGTGTTGTTCTTCAAGTGGTAGAGGCAAATAAGCGAAAGGTATATATATTTAGCTCACTTTGTTCTGGATGTCAGCTATAGCATATAGCGGTCAGATTCCTTTGAAAATTGTGGGAACGATAGAGGATGTAACAAGTGAAGTGCATGTAAAATTTATATGAAAAATCTTGAAAAACAATGAAAATAGTGGCATAACTCAATTTTACTTATATGATACCTATATGATATACTATTCTGATTCTTTTAAAATTTGTGGGAACGATAGATAATGAATCAAGTGAAATAAATGTAAAATTTTATTGCATTGACTTGAAAAACATGGAAAATAGGAGCTTAACCGAATTTTTGTATAGTGACAGCTATAGGGGTTCGATATTTTTTGAAAATTTTAAGAATGGTAGATAATGAATCAATTGAAATGCGTGTAAAACATAAAATCATTGTCTGGAAAAACCTGGTAAATAGGGGCAAGCAGAAATTTCGGAAGACGAAGAATAAGAATTTGGAGATATTGGAGACATTCTCAATGGAAAACTCACGAAACGCAGTCATTTGTTATCATTTAAAAGCAATGGGAATGATTCGGAAGTTAGACAACTGAACGTTCCTACTTCAAGCATTGTATGGATACCCCGTTCATGCCTGATCACCTAGGGAAAGGCCTTATAAGCCTAAGCTCGGAATCTATGCTGTGTATCGGGTGGGAGTAGATTTCGTTGAAAAGTGTATAAAAATAGGATTTTTCTAATTAAAAATGTATTACTTATCTAACGTAACATCTAATGATAAATACAGGGTATATTCAAGTCTTTTTTACTGCGTTTAATTAGCACACTGAGTGAGCTTGCCGTGGACATTGTTATTGCAGCTGTGCGAATGATTTAGCTTGGGACAGAGATGGTTTGGCTTGGCTAGAAGGAGGATAGAGGGATATGGCACAGGATGAGCAGGTGCCTGAGTGGGCGGAGAGGGCGGACAGGGGGCGTGACAGCATTTGAGCACATCGACAGCGACAGGTTAATGCCTTTTGCTTTTTGCCAACTCAGTTGGCCGTTGGCTCAGTTCCAGCTGTTGTTGTTGTTGTTGTCATTATTTCTTTGGCAGTTTTTAATAAGGTGCTGACAGGCGGCAACTCGATGCTGGACATTTTTATGGCCAATAATATATATATATATATATACTACTTTATATATATAGTATATAGTTATAGTAGAGTGTGTTTTTAATGTGCTCGACACGTCAGCAATTAATAAACGAGCGATCTACCGCTTGCCCCTTGCCCTTTGCCACACACTTGTGCTTGTGTTGGCAGGTTTTTATGTGGCACAGTTAGCCTTTTTATAGCTAACACATAAAGCAGCTGGATAAATTAAAAGAAAGAGACAGCAGCGGGCAAAGAGAGCGAGAGAGAACGTCGCTCGCACGACTTGCGAAAGTTTGCGCTGAAATGTATGCTACACTTTTTGATACTTTCAATGGCTCTGCCCGGAATGCTCGAGGAGGACGCTGGCAGAGGGGCTGCATGCCCCGGGGAACTATTGTAACTGATGCCAGATTGAAGCTTGAAGCTAGTAGCTCTTTTATGCGTAAGTCTCAGTGGACGTCTGGCGCTTTGAATTCCCCGAAAAGTTGGAATTGCTTTATGAGTCCGACAAAGTTGAGGCACAAGCAAAATATAATGAGTGCTAGAAATATGAAATTTGGTAGACAGCTTGAGGTATCCATAGGACGTTGGAAGAGGAAAGAAATTTGTGACTAAGTCCGCAAGATGGGTGACGTCGGCTGCCGCCAAAGATGGGAACACATACTCCGCCTGCCTCAACTAACTTCAACTTTGGCACGTTTTGCTTTTGAATAATGCCACAATTTGGATTACTTTGACAAGGTTTTTAATCGCTTTATCCTGTTACGAATTAGATATTTGTACTTTTTATGACATTTAATACCTTCGAGAGTTGTTTCAGCGGAATTTCGGTCAATGGCCAAGTTTAAAGAATTTTGGGTTCTCATTTAATTGTCATTTTTATGGAGCAATGCATAGGCATTTGCCGACGACAGGGTTGCCAGATACTGTCAAATTGGAGTTTTTCTACAAAATTGGAATTTCTTTCGAACCCTCAAGTAATTTTATGAACGCTGAATTCCAATATAAAAACAGCTTAAATAATTTTATGAATCCTTTTTGATAGGTTTTAATTACAAATTGATGGCTTCACCTTTTTGCTGGACTTTTGACCTTTGACCCAAGCTGAAAATTGGGTCTTCAAAATTGCGCAAATATTTGCAAAAGGTTCTGTTCAACCGACAGCTGGACAGCTGGACACTTGGCACATAAACACCCTGTGTCTATTGCTTTATTACCCTCAGCATCTGGCAAAGTTTTATTAGGTACTTTGTCGGTTTTATTTAATATTTCTGGAAAGCAACTGGCATTTAACTACTAGTCTGACAGTCGGGGCGTGCCACGCCTACATTGTGACCGAACATTTTGCCGCAAGATTGCGATTGAGTGGCAAATTGAAGGCTGCTGCACGTTTCGCTGGTTGCCTCTTGCCTCTTGCCTGTTGCCTGTTGCCTGCACGAGACACTTCCAAGGGGGGTTTGCGGAAGGGGGCATATCAAGAGGCGCAGACAGGGTGGAGACATTGCCAAGGGGGTGTGGGGGCAGGGCTAGACCCCAACGGAGAGAGCGCAACGAGCTAATAAAGTTAGAGGCTGTCAGGCGTGACGGGACCAAACGACAAGCGACAGACGACAGGACGAGCGCTGCAGAGCAATGTGGTTAATGTAAAAACAACAACAGGGCATAAGGCAGAGGAACAGGAAATTTTCAAGACGAATTTGAAAATACACTGAAAAAATGGTAGAGGGAAACCAAACGAAATGGCAGACTGCTAGGAAAAACAATTATAGCCCTTATGTTTCGAGTATATTTGTGCTCTGTAAACTTGTTCGCATAACTAGGTGAACGGCATTATATTACAAAGAAATGGTCAAAAATTCTATATAAATAATTTGAACCATTTGTAAAACAGTATTTATAGATGGTTTTTCATTATGGTTTTTCTACCAAAAACTCTCGAAGAGCTGCCCGATTGCATTTCGTTAGCATTTTATCATCACTGGAGATGAAAGTGTATCCATTATGATAACACCAAACGTAGAAAATCGTATGATTACCCCGGCCACGCATCATCATCAACGCCCGGACCGAATATCTATGGTTACAAACTCATGCTCTGTATTTGGTAGGATCAGCTGGGAGTGCATTGCACGAAAAACGGCCGCAATTTTCGGATAGACATGACAAAGTCATTTTGCAGCACGACAACGCTCTACCACAGAGTGGTATTACTGGGGTCTTCAAAATTTATTTGGGAACGTTGATTGGGAAGCCCACCCCATACGATGTACACCCCAGACATTGTTCCTTCTGATTACCATCTTTTTCGATCGATGGCACATAATTTGGAGGTCCAACACCTCTTACGAGGAAACCAAAAAATGGATCGCTTCATGGATCGCTTCAAAAGACGAACTGTTCTTCCGAGTTGGTATCAGAAAATTGACAGAAAGATGGAAAAAAAGTGGCTAGCGATGGGTAATACTTTGAACAGTCGATTCGCATCAGCTTTTGCTCAATAAAGCCTCAAAATAAAGCCATTGACTCTCAATATATTTATATTTGACAAACTCAATCAAATTCCAACTGCAAATATATTTACTTTGAATTAGTTTGAATTTTACAGAAAACTGATCTCAAAGGACTTCTTATTAAGCTTATTTCTTAGTTCAAATATTATTAAAAATATCAGCTGGAAGAGCAAATTCTATGAAAAATTGCAGAGTTGGATTTTCAATTGAAATGGGAATTGGTATTTTGCTTTGAGAAGTTTCCACGAATCGACATAGGAAAATTCTTACCTTTGCCAATTTGGGAAAACCTTGCAAATCAAATCAGAGAATTTCTGAATTGAAACCGACTTGAAGTGCATTTTATTTTCTGTTTTTTTTCTTAAGGTCAAATATCATATGTCTGGAGCATATAAATTTTAGAGTAGGGCATAAAAATCGAGTTAGGGAGTTTGTTTAAAGAGCAGCAGCAGTTGGCGCCAAGGCAAATACACAGGGAAAAGGTAAAGGTAGTGGTAGAAGTGGGTATAGAGGTAGAGCTTGTGCTTGAGAGGGAGGGGAAGGGGAAGGGGAAGGTATAGGTAAAGTCAGATGCCATAGCAAAGGCAATCAATAAAGAAGTGGCCTGCCCCATAAGGCCATAAGGTTCATAAATAAATAATGAAAAGTGCATATGAGTGCGGCAAATGAAGGCACCGAATCAACACAGCCGAATGGGGAGCCAACTGGAGCGCCAACAGGATACACAGGAGCAAACACGACACGGGCCACAGGACACGGGACACAGGACATTCAGGACCTTTCGGGGAATAAATACGAAACTAAATAACTAAAAGCCCCTGTTCGATGTTCGCTAACGATGCAATTAGCGTTGCCATCTCTTTCTAATATATCACTACCTGTCTCAATCTTTTGCTACTGTTACCAATATAAATTAGCTAGCTTTAACTGTATATATTACGTGATCATTGTAAGTATCTTTAGTATGTCCCATACTTTTTCTTTAATTTTGGTCATATTCTGGCAGAGAGGCATTGAAGGGGACCTTAATTCAAAATATTCTTTATATATAGATTATATGTTTTTAATGACAAAAAATCTATATAGTATTCCGAGTTTTTTTGACGTTTACCCAACAGAAATCGGATCAGTTTTTACCAACTTACGAACAGTGGTAATTTTAGAAGGCAATTTCAAAGGAATGGTTCAAAATATTTCCAGAAAAGTCACAATATCTCAACAACGTATGGGGATTAAAAATTCGCGAGCTTTTTGGTTAGATTTTAACGCTTCTAGGTATTGGCTAGCCAATAAATGTTGCCATCTTTCTAGCAAACTCCGGATTCCATACTATGTGCTTATTTTTGTTATCAATGAATCGATCCATTCTTTGACTTTATAATTGTTGGAGAATTGCTGGTCTGCCAGGACATAAGTCATCGACCGAAAGAGATGCTTATTAGAAGTGTTTCCAATTAAAAATTAACCGACCGGACTGACAAGGGTGGACCACAATCTTTGTCGTGCTGCAAAATTACTTTGGCATGTCTATCCGCCAATTGCGGACGTTTTTCTTACAACGCTCGGTCATCAATTGTCGGTATACCCCATAGAAATCGGTTTTTACAGTCATGGATGCAGTCAGTCTTGGAGGTCTTTACCTAAAACAAATCGCAAGTCTACAAAATACCGATTATAAAGAAGTCCCCCCTTTAACCAAAAACTCAGAGCAACATACCTAAAACAAAAAGTTTCGCTGACATTCCATGAAATCTTTTTTCTTTCCTTTTAATGAAAGTAATAGATTCAAAATCATTTTATGGTTTGCAATTGTTTAGATTCGATGAATTTATAAATTTCAGTATTATAGGAAGCACTATATATTATTGGAATTTCATTAATCTTTGGGAAATTTAATGCTATTTTCAGCTGAAATTCTTCAAAATTCTCTTTAGGCAGCACCAAAAACATTTCCATTAAAAAGTTTTTTTCTTCTTATAACACATGGCATTAATTTGTGTCCATCTGAAATTATGACATAGTGAAGGAAAATGCTGACTTAATTGATAATTTTCTGGCACCCCCGCTGGAAAAGCTGTCTGCATTTTCGCATGCCAATTACGAGCCTAAATCTGTTTTTCCCTCTGTCAGAGGCAGCAGGAGCAGCAGCAGCTGGTGTCCTGCTGTCAATGTGCCAGGCCTGATGGCTAATGGAGATTGAGTATAGAAGACTAAAAGATATCCTGTAAATAGTTGAAAGAAATTGTGGCAAACAGGGAATCAAAGTGGATATAAATATATGAAGTGTTTATTGAGACGAAGTGAACCAAAATCATTTATAGAAATGGAATCCAAAAGTGATTTATGTTATCCTTGTTCTCATTTTGACATATTACATCTACAGGGTATCTTTGGGTCTATTGAAAGCAAACACCTTGTCCAACACCTTGCAAAACAGCTCACAGGAAACGGACAGATGTATGAAAACAATTGGAAATTTCATGCTGAGTTGCCGCTTTTCGCTCAACAATTTTGATCATGGAAATTGGTTCGGAAACATAATACCTCGAATATGAACCATGATAATGCTCCCATGCAGTTGTGAAGCTCATCATAATACAATGAATGAATATGGAGTGTCACGAAAGCCGAAGCCCACATGGGCCCAAAGGAGCCTTAAAGCTATGAAAATTGTTGTATATGATGTGTTTTCCAAAATTTTCGAAGAACTGACAAATTGTGTTTAAAAAATGATGAAAAAAATTAGAGAACTTTCACATTCGTTTTTGGATACGCTTTTCATATGAAAGCAAGTCCATAATTTTAATGCAATAATTCACTTAGCTTGGCGTTGCCAGCATAAACAAATTGAAAAACTTTCTCCAACAGCTTTCACTTTACACTTTTTGTTGAGCAAAGGCAGGCCGACAGACAGACGGGCAGACGGGCAGATGGACAGGCAAGCAGACAGAGGACAGATACCCTATGCATTCCTCAAGTCGAACAAAGTCAGACAGACAAACCATTGACTGACTTACAGATCGACAGACAGACAGACAGGAGGACAGGGGGACAGACAGACAGCCCACATTACATTTCACTATACCACACACTATACCACACACAACTTACTTTGATATGTATGAAAAACTTATATTTGCTTAGTTTTTCGGCAACTTTTAAAGTGTATTTAGTTAGGGAATAAGCCACAAAAAACAACTAGAAGAAGCAGCCGAATAAAGCCAAAAAAGAAGCCAGAAAAAGCCCTAAAAAAGGCAAACAAAATAAATGTGAAATAAAAGCGAAAATCTCATTCAAACTGAATATTTCATATTTAAGTGGTCGAGCATTCAAAATGTTAAAATGTTTCAGCATTTCGTGGGCGTCTGAAGGGGCAGCCGGTTCCGAGGGGGCTTGGGGGGGGGGACTTAGAAAGCTCTTAACTTTTACTAATGCCCGGGCTTCAGTTCATTCTGACAGCAATGGAAAAACTTCAGGAAAATGTTTTGCCAAAACAGAGATTTGTTCAGTCAAAGTGAAATTCAGGTGAAAACAAAAACCAGGAAGAAGAAGCAAAGGGAAAAGCAAAATGTCAAACCCCAAGTAAAGTGTGCAGTAAAATAAAACTAAAGCCGACATAAAACGGAAAATTTATTGCGAAAAAAAGTTATGAAAAAAAAAGAAAACTCCAGAAAAACTGTCAAAAGCTAAATTGGTGAAATTGAGACGAAAGTCAATGGCATTTAGATAGATGTCCGTAGTTCTTAAGTTATATTTTGGGAATTATTTTGATAAGAAGAATGATGAGAATGAGCCCAACTGTGCCAGGGTAGCTCAATAAGTTGTTGAGTTTCTGAGAGACTTGTAGAATGCTATGATATTTGCCGTATTTTTAAGTTCCCATTAAGTTGACCATTCCCAAGCTGACCTAACCGACCGTAGCTTGAAACCTATGCTTTGCATATAATGGGACCAGCTGGGACCGAACAAAACTATCAGGCGGAGGTATACCGATTACAATTAATGGCTTTGAGCCGTCTATTGCAAGAAAAACGACCGCAATTTTCGGATAGACATGACAAAGTAATTTTGCATCACAACAACGCTCGACCACATGTTAATCGGGTTGTTACAACTTAGTTGGAACACTTTGTTGGGATGTCCTACTCTACATGCCATATAGCTCAGGCAATGCTCCTTCTGATTACCATATTTTCCGATCTATGGCACATGGCTTCACCTCTTACAAGGAAACAAAAAATGGATCGATACATAGATCACAAAAGGCGCACTGTTCTTTCGAGCTGATATCCGAAAATTGACAGAAAGATGCGAAAAAGTAGATATCGATGGGCAATACTTAGAATAATCGATTTAGAACCTCTTTTGCTCTCTAAAACCTCTAAAACTAAATCTCACTCCTAATGAAACAAATGAAAATTGTGGCGAAATTAAGTGAAAACTCTGACAGATATTTGTGCAAAATTTTAGTGAAATTGCGGCGAAATTGTGTCGTATATCATCAAAGCCTTCCAAAGTCTTATAAATCAGCCTGAACTGTGTTGAAATATATTGAATTTTTTTTGTTAAATTCAAGCCGGAAATGAGACAAAATTTTAATGAATAAATTCTACTGAAATTTAGTCGAAATTGTGGTAAAATTCTTTGTGATTTGGGTCATAATTTAGCCTGCCAAATAATTCATGCCATAAAAGCGGCCATCTAAATGCAATCCACAGTTGCCCAGTTAATTGAATTCACCCAAGCAGACACCAACACACACACATCCTTACACCTACACACATACACACACATACGCACACCCACACGGAATACGCACCCAGAAATAAGGATGTTCCCTGGCATTTACCTGGGCGTTGTATAATTTAAAATTTTGTTTGCACTTGAGCTTAGGCCTGAGCCGTGACCCCGCGCGCGGCAGACAGACATGGACCAGTTCCGGGCCCAGCCGCAGCCGCAGCCCCCCGCCTCAAGCCAGCCACACCTCACTTTAAGAAACCCCCCACCAATCCCCCAACTGAAAAATCTGCGCAATGCCCGGGCCTCCCTCCGGTCCTCACACCGGGCCCCGAATACAGTAGGAAGCAGCTAAATATTTCTATCAAATTTCAATTTGTTGAAATTTGTTTTTTACAATTTGATGAGGGGCGCACGTCAGCGATAGAAGGAGATAGCTAGAGATAGGTATAGAGTAAGCTAGCTGGAAAGTGAGGGTATCGAAATTGAGGGTTGAAAGAGTCGATGGGCCACATAATTAAGGCTGCGTTCGGTAGAAACTTCAGCGAAATCCCACAAAAGCCGGGCGAAACGCTTAGAGCGCTGTAATTAGAAATCAACGGTAAAAATATGGGTGAAAAAATGGAAAACAACAAAAAAATGGAATAGAATAGAGCAAAAGAAGTGGAAGAACCCCCGACTAAATGGGTTATATATAGCCAGCAAGGGTTGACAAAGAAGTAACGGCTTACAAAAGCTTTTGATGTTTGACAAGGCTTTGGAAAGCGGCCGAGCTTAAAAGGGGCTCAAAAAGATCGAAAAAGTTAATGAAAATGCAGGGCTTGCGCGCAAGATGGGTGCCGCATACCTTAGATTTTGGGAAAAAATGAAAAGGGTTTGATTTCAAGTGCTGCACAAGAAGGAAAAACAGTTTTGACACTTGAGGGGCTTCAAAGTGCGTAGGAGATGCAGAGGTTACCCGGAAGATGGGTGCTAGAGATGGAGTATAGTCGTTAAAATGTGGTAATAACATACATATATAAAGCTACCCGGAAGCTGGGTGCCAAAAGTTAGTATAGAAGTAAAAATTCCAAGTATATCCCTGTTTTTAAGGGAAACACGTTTTAGACATAGTTTTGGGGCGCTCCATGAGGGACAACGAATATTTCCAATACCCAAAAAAATGGGTGCTACAATAGATTATGATATATAAAGCATTGCCAATCGCTAGCCATATTTCCCCATAATTCGGTCAATTTTCGGGTACCAGCACAGAAGAACAGTTCGTCTTTTGATGCGATCTATGAATCGATCCATTTATTTGCTTCCACGTAAGATCGTCGATGGGAAATATACGGCGGCAGAGGTAGGACTTCCCAACGAAGTGTTTCAAGGAAAGTTTTAATGACCCGACCAGCATGTGGTCTAGCGTTGTCGATCTGCAAAAGTACTTTGTCAAGCCTATCCGGAAATTGCGGCGGTTTTTCTTGCAATGGAAAATTCATTATCTGCATTTTTGTGCGCAAGATGGGAGCTCATGTTTTGTGATTCAAACTTGTTGAAAACACAAAGAAACACATCCATAGAGTCCAATAGGTGTACGATGGGTTGAGCAAAGTCTATAGGGTAAGGCCCTAAGTTTGGATCTCAAAAACTTTTCTAGCCACCCTCGCCTATGTCACTGCTCTGAGATTTTCCGAGCTGCTTCCCAAGTGAAAACAAAAGAAACACAACAACAACAACGACTACAAAAGGAATAATAAAAAGAAAAATTATATTTTTATACATAATTAATTACCTCGCGCTTTAAGCTGATGTCTGTGGACAGGCGGGCAGGGGGCAGGGGGCATGGGGCATGAGGCACGTGGCACGGGGCATGGGGCATGGCTTAAGAAGAAGGCGCCAAAAGTTTTTAACTATGCGCAAAGATTTGACAGCAAGTGTGGGGTATGCCATACTAATTACCAAAGTCGGAGCAGAGGAACGTTTGGTCTTGACGGTGGGATTTGTGGAGGGCATTGGGAGGGCGTCAGCCGTTGGTACAGTTGGCCAAAAGTGCCATAAAGCCGCATACGGATAATAACTGACGGGCGGATAAATTATGGCGCATTGTGGCGACACTTAAGCCGCATTAAAATGCGGATTCTGTTTACATTTATACTCATTACTCGGGCTGCCAGCTAATTTGTTGGGGCGCCCCAGCCCCATGTGCCCCATTTAAGAGGCATGCCAGATGGAGCACCTGTCCGAGCCCCCGGGTTGGCTATCCTTATCAGCGGTCAGCCTTATCTCCAGCCTGTCCTTGGCAGAGTCTGAGAGCAATGCCCCAGTTCAGGATAATGGCAAAGTTCCCTTAGGAAATGATGCGTAAGACTAAGCACTGAAAGGAACTGAAAAATCTACCATATTGTGGATAAGCAATATCCCGATTTCTAAAAGAACCCAAGTAACCCAAGTTTCCATATGCAAATCCAATAAAGTCCCTCTTGAAAATCCCGTCGAATATATCCCAATTAATATCCCCCAGCTACATGACTTTCGTCAAAGCGTTGCCAGAAATCCGCAAAGTCAATACGAAAATATTCCGTAATTGGATTTAATTTCAATTTAATAAATATTTAATTATTTTTAATTTTCAGACCTGCCATTTTTTTCTCGCACTATTTAATTAACTCTATATTTCATTTGTTATAAACCGCAAATAAAATTCAATAATTAATTAGTTCACAATGAAGGTGGCGGCAGGACCAAGAAAGGAGCCGACTAACTGCTACCCTGTGCTTGCTTATGAGCAACAGCTTAGCTGAGACTACGACTAAATTTGCTTACACCAAGTGCTACTTTCTAAATACAGGGTATATAATGATAACAATTTAAATAAATAATTAATTTCGTATTCGAAGGCAAAAGGAAACAACAGAAATGCGGCAAAAAGCAAATAAAAGCAACAGTATGAGAGGGTATGAGCGATGGGTAGATACCGCGTATGAGGTAAATTAGGAACTCTATAATTCTTAAGATCAAATTTTACCTTTGACTGAGCTTGTAGACTATTAGTGGCTTACGTCAAAGAGGAGAAAGAGCTAATACAATGTTTTGTTAAGTGATTGGGTTGGGTTTTTATGGCCAATTTCTATGAAATTTTGGATTTTGTAATATAATAGAGTAATAGCTAAGAATAGCGCCTAAAACAAGTAGAACGTGTATACCCAATCTCTTAATTTTTCAGCAAATATTGTTGACATTTCAAGGTTTTGAGCTCAGTTTCTGCACGTTTTCAGGCACACTCAGCAGATCGAGCTCCACTTATAGGGTATTTAGCAACTTGGGCAAAATTATGAAATAGCATCAATGATGTTTCATTTATTTTGTTGGACGGCAATAGGGTGAGTCCGGTTTTTTCTCTCTTATGTCTGTTGGCAGCAGCAAGTGGCATGTGGCATGTGGCATGCTATATGTATATATATATACGATACATATGTATGTGTATGTCTGCTGTGTCATCGCCATTGCCATCGTCATCGTCATCGTCATCGTCGTCATCGTGCACTGACAATGATGGAAGAAGATTGATGCCTTGCACCACCCCCCAAGCCCCCTCCGAACCGAGAGAAATGAAATGAAACAAATAAAACTTTTGCCACACACAACGCACATATGCAAAATCGGAGGAGGCGGTGCCTTAAGGGGGCGTGGTGGGGCGCAAGATGGGAAAGTAATTTGCGACTGGTGTGCATTATCTACCTACACACACACACAAGGATAGACAGAGGGAGAGAGAGAGGTGTGTGTCGCAGGAGTTGTGCCATTTGCGAAGCACCCAAAAAACGTAGCATACTTTTCAGCGGAACTTGGCACATTGATGGATATGCGTGCAAGCAACAGTTGAGCAACAGCTGGGCAACCGTTACCAAATTGAAGCTTTGAAATTAGACATTTTGATGCTCAAATAAAAAGTCCTTAAAGAGGAGCAAGTGCATTTTTGATGCTTTTTGCTGTGGCGCCTTGTTGTTTGGAGCAGTAAAATATAAAAGTTTTATGTGTCGAAAGATAAAAAGATAATAAAGAGGCCATAAATTGGGCCATAGAACATTTTACTCAATGTGCGCTGAGATCTATGCAAGCGAGGGTAGCTATTAATGTTGCTGGCCTAAGAATTAAAATGAAAAACCTGAGTGTTTCGCATTTCGTTCCTGTTGAACCATAATTGGACAATAAAGTGAATCTTGGTACATTTTCCTCAAAAGGACATTAAAGTCTATGCAGGCGAGGGTTGCTATTGATCTTTCTGGCCTAAGAATGAAAATAAAAAAGCTGGTGGCTTGGAGTAGGTTCATGTAGATTCCTAATTTGAACAATAAAGTGATCCATTAATGTTGCCATCCTAAGAATGAAAAAAAAAAACTTATAGGGTCATACAAGTCGAGAAAATGCAATATTCAGAGTTCCACCGAGGGGCCCCAAGTATCATGTTGTACCTGAAATTGTACTATTTACGAAAATTTCCAGAAAATCCAAGAAAAATTCAAAAATTTACGGATCTCCAGAGCGTACAATAGGTGAAAATTGCAATTCCTAGGCTTTTTGCGTCAAAATCCTCTGCCAAACGCAGAAAATGTTCATTTTTCACCAAAAATTTTCCCAGCTTTTGAGCTCAAAATGGAGCTGTATGTTGTTGTTGTTCTCCCCGTAGTTGTTGTTGTTGTTTTTGTCGCTTAAATGTGAAACAATTAAGGATTCGAATTGCGGCTTGTCACAGTTGGTGTTCCCATGTTGCCGAAGGCCCGGGGCGAAAATTGTATTATTTCTACGCAAAGCTCTCTCAAACGGAGCTGCGACTCGCATCGAGTCGCCCCGTGCACGGCGTTGTGCAGGATGTTCCGGATGTTCGGGATGTTCGGGATGTGCAGGATATGCGAAACAAGGAAATGCAATTATCGCGCTAAATAAAAACAATCAACGCCCATCCCTTCGGGCTCTACTCTTGCTGTTGCTGTTCCTGTTGCATTTCAATTCATTTCATCTCTCGATTCGGAAAATATTAAACAACTCAAAAGCTCAATGAAATCCATAATTAAACTCACAACATCACCTGGAGGCCCACTAAGCTGTGTCGGACGTGTTGTCAGAGTTAAAATTTGCAATTAACTTTCACACACAATAATGTATATGAAATTTCCCGATTATAGGTATACGCATGAGTATACGCTGAGTTCCTTGAGGTCGGGGTGCAACGTCGTAGGATTGTTTTGAATTTGGACAAATATTTCTCAGATAAATCTGATAAGCTTCTGATACGTAATTTTGTTGTAATTTTAACTGAAAGAACTAGGGAAAATAAATCTTAAAGCTTACTAATGCTATAAAACTCAGAACTTTTCATTGTTTATAACACCATTTTTTTTCCAGACTATTTTCCGAACTAAACCAATTTTATTAAAATATATAAAAGTGTTATTCGGGGTACTTGGTTTCTCGAGGTTTTGCGTTTTCTAGGCAAGGTTCGTATCCAACATCGTTTTAGAACATCTAGCTTAATTCGCTTGGGAGATAAAATACGATACTTTCGCCCCATCGTATCGCCATCGAGTTCGATTGCGAGAGTTTTCGCTTCTTGCTTCAGTCTGAAGTTTCACTAGGCAGATGTACCCTTTGCTTGCTGCACTTATAGTACAGGGTATGCTTAAGTCTATGCAATATTTTAAGTGTTTTCATAGCTGTATGTTGAGTGGCAGCGCAGTAAAATGGCAAATGGAAAACAATTGCCAACCACACACACACACACACACACACACTCACACTGTCTGTCCTCCTGTCTATCCTCCTGTCTGTCCTCCTGTCTATCCTCCTGTCTATCCTCCTGTCTGTCCTCCTGTCTGTTCTCCTGTCTGTCCTCCTGTCTGTCCTCCTGTCTGTCCTCCTGTCTGTTCGTATTATCCGACTTCTGTTTTTCTGGTTTTCGTGCAGGTGTACAACAGTTATTAATGGTTCTTGCTCGGCTTACTTAATTTGTGCTCTTATTAAAAGCTGCAATACGAAACGAGGATAAACACCGAACACCCTGTGCCGCCCTGGCCCGCCCCCTTTGTGCCCTTAAGTTTTAAAGACCACACTGCAAGCATTTGCCCCAGGGAAAGCATTTCACATGCAAAATAAGCAAATAGCAAACAATCTAGTTGAGTCTGAGCAGTACTTGAGGCGTAGACACCCTGTTGGGCACATTAGGCACCCTGTTATAGAAACAAACGAGCCTTATTTGAATGTTGTTACTATCAATACTACTAAGTTTACTGCATATAAAAATGTCCTGGTGCAAAGCAAACACAGGGTACCACACAGGGTCCTGCAGGCAGGAGGAACTCCTTGAATGGCACACCCTGTATTGTGTTGGGTATTGAAATACCCAGCATTATGTGCAAATTTATTTTTCATATTTTGTTTGTGAATGTGTATATAGTGCACATATTGTTAAGTTCAACATATAATTGCTCGACTAGCCGAATACCCCGTAAAACAGCGTTGGAAATATTTGCAGCAAACAAATATTAAAGACTTTTGAAAAACATCAATTTCCGTATGAAACTTGTGTTTTCAAGCCCTATAAAAGTTAGCTAAGCACGACTAGCACTTACCCTGTAAATATAAGAAGAATCGTAGTGGGCATAACTAAAAGATACCCTGTAATTAAATACTCAAGTGCCTCATACTGAGTAGAGTTTTGACATATATGTAAAATTATGCCTATATATGGCAGGATTCGCTCTTGAATTATATGAACTGTATGCTAAGTGACATATGCGCTACTAGCAGATACTCTGTAATACACTCAAGGCAAAAAGTGTCAAAACAATCAAAGTATTCACAGCGAAATATACATAAATATTCAATGTGATCAAGCATGAGCTTATGTATGGACTAAAAGCTATCCTGTAGATCTGGAAGATTTTTTTGAAGGAAAACTTTAGGAAAACGCTAAGAGTATGCCCTGTAGTTTCCTGATCTTAAGCCACATGAACATTTTGAAATGAAATACCCTATGTGCGTATAGTTCATGTCACAGTGTGTGTTGCCACATGTTGTGCGTATGTTGCCACTGTGTAACTCGCACTACACTCTGCCTGTCTGTCCGTCCGTCCGTCCGTCCGTCCGTCCGTCTGTCTGTCTGTCTGTCCGTCTGTCTGTCTGTACCAACGACCCTTGTTACGGTTAATGTAATATTCACTTTGAACATAATAATTTTTGCTGTCAGTGTGTATGTGTGTGTGTGCTGGGGCAACCCAGCTTTTTCATGCCCCATGCCCCATGTTTCATGCCCCATTCCCCAGCACATGCAACATGTTGTGGCAACACAACAACAACTACAACAACCCTTTAAGAATTCTTTTGCCCAACACACAAAAGTCCCAGTATTTACGAGAATCGCTTGCAGCCTTCGGTACTATTGCCAAATACCAAATCCCGATGTCTGTGTACTTAGTGTTACACCCGCTCTCCCCATCCCGCCTATCGACCAGAAAACCCCCCCTGCCTGGTATAGAGCTCTCCCTCGGGCGCACAACTTTCATATCCAACTGCTGCTGTCAGTTTATGAGCATTTTCCCGGCACTCGGGTCAAAGTCAAAGCCCAAATGCCGCCTGTCAACTTTACCCCGCTTCGTCCTCCATATTTTTTTGTTTCCTCCTAGAGGGGGCAGGCGGTAGGAGGTGGTACAAGAGTAGGACAAGCAAAAAATCTTGTTAGACACAAATTAGAAATACCTTTCGAATGGCATCGAGCAGATGGTTTGGGGCAAACAGAACCGAATTATGGACAGAACAAATCAGCAGAGATTTGGAATTTCAGTTCGATTTGAAGCCCAAATTTTGTTTGAAACTTAAGCTAAGTCTAAGTTCGGTTCGGCTATAAGAAGTTAGTTCTGGACCAAAACTGTATGATGAATTTCAAACAAAACCTAAAGCTGATTGTTTCGTTCTACCCAAAAAATCAAACCTATTGCGCTGGGAGAATGGTTCAAGCTGTGAAGCTATTTCTCTTCAAATATGGTAATATATGAAAACATTGTTTTTCTCCAGTTTGAACTAATTCATATTCAATTCACAGGGTATTTATTAGTCGCATAGTATATGATTCTACTGCCTCTTTGTTGTCTGTTGTTTAGTTGTTGTGCTCATATGTGTTTGACATTTGCCAAGCCAACTTGTTTATGTCGCAAAAATGGCACAAAAACAAGGTGAAAATATGCCATTCTTATATGCCTGACTAAGTGATATCCTAGAATTAGACATAAAAATTCTTATAAATATACGCAAAGCTTAGTTAGGTCAAATTATAGTTTCATAACCATAGAAAAAGTAAGATAACATTTGGGCCTCTGCTGTAAATTGCCCTACAGGGTATAACTATTCTGAAATCTTCTGGATAGTTTCGTTAGCTATTTAACGAAACACATACCAAATTTCAGAGCAATAAGTTAACATTTGACGATTTCTGCGGCGTACAAACTTAAAATCTCCTGCTTTTTCTAAGTGCAAGCTATTTCATCCATTTACAGGGTATTTATGCTGAGTTCAACAGCTATGCTTGCCATTTGTTTCCAGTCTGCACACAATTTGAACTTTGACTCTCACCTTTGCTTTTGCTGACACCGTCAGAGCCCCGGTATCTCCCACACTATCAGCCCCCCGCATGGGCTCAACCCCTTTGGTCCCCTCACACCGCCCGCGTTTGGCGTGCGGTTGGATTAATCAGCCAGTCCAGCCCCGCCCCGCTCAGCTGCCAGATGACATTTGCCTCGGTCTGTTCTGAGTTCTGAGTTCTCGATCTGAGTTCTTAGTTAATAAGCAAATAAGCCGAGGATACATCGTATCGTTTTATTTATAGATTGTGATTGAGCTGCGCTCGCCTAATCCCCGAGGCGACAACTGTTATTTGCCAGGCAAATAACAGTTCTAATCTAATGAAATCCCACTTCCAGACAAAATCAACAGAAATCACAAGTAATTGTTGCGGCAAAGTCTGGTCAGGCCAAGATAAATGGGAATATATACCACTTTGGGACTTAAATGTGCCATAGAGACAAAGCTTGGGATAAACCTGGTATTCGGCCCGGAAGGGGGCTTACAAAAGGAAGGAGCAAGGAGCTTAACATTTGGGGCATATTTTTATACGCTTTTTGGAGAAAACAATATGGTAATGTTCTAAAGGAAGTGTTGGGTTTCCAATACTTCTCTATCTGTCTGTATATCTCTCTGTTCATCTGCCTGTCTATCTGTCTATCTGTCTGTCTATCTGTCTGTTTATCTGTCTGTCTATCTGTCTGTCTATCTGTCTGTCTATCTGTCTGTCTATTTGTCTGTCTATCTGCCTGTCTATCTGTCTATCTGTCTGTCTATCTGTCTGTTTATCTGTCTGTCTATCTGTCTGTCTATCTGTCTGTCTATCTGTCTGT
>JBANCY010000719.1:0-21659 GCA_037040045.1 Phorticella flavipennis | reverse complement strand
TGGACAGCGACGGTCGCCTGAAATTTGTCCATTATTGAGAGGTGTCCACTAATGGGAGGTTCATTTACATGTTTTTCTCCCCGTTCCCAAGTTTTTGTCCATTAAAAGTAGGTGTCCACTGTAGGTTGGTTTCACTGTATATATATTCTTGATTAGGCTCAATAGCGTAGTCGGAAAGGTCTGTCCGATCTTTGAGACTACAATAGCTAAAGGATTCAAACTTCCCATGTAGATCAGTTTATACCATACTCAGATCAAGTCTATTTATAATTCTGAATGCCACGCCCACTTCACCCGATAATCGACAAATTCGTTTTTCAATAAAATGGCCATAGCTTTGGCATTTATAGAGCTATCAACACCAAATTCCGTATATGGGGTCATATTTAGAAACTGCTGAATGGAGTTTCTCATAATTTTGATACAACCCTCCATTTTCCCGGAAAGTTACGAAATGTACATAACTGTCGCAATTTTTATGCTAGAGTCATGAAATTTGGTATGTAGGCCCATAGAAACTATGCAGAAAGTAGCATCCAAAATTTTGTTCTATACTAATTTGGTCCCCCCTAAATTAAATAAGTGCTTATATTTTCTACAATCCTTATCATAATGTTTCAAATTACATGATATTTACTGTAGCATTAACTAATCTTGAAATTTTCAGAATGATTGCATTATAAATACCGAAGCTATAACACTCAGAAATTGCCGAAAACGTGCTAAAATGGCAAAAGGTGAAAAATTATGTCACCTGGCGGCTAAACGTGTATAGCTTGGGACACAAAATTAGGCATGATAGCATGTGTATTTTTTTGATTTGAAGCAAGATTTTCAACACACTTATTTTAGACTATATTTCAAACTCATTCTGTAAGTTTCAAGTGGATCGGACAATAAGCACAGATGTTATTTGCAAAAGAGTGTAAGAATTCACCTAGGGAGAAGGCTGCCCCAGCGCTATATGTATGTTCGTGTTTGTGGGTAACTTTATTATTCGAATGGAGCGATATTCCTCGACTGGAATCAGGGTATATATGCAGTCGAGCACTCTTGACTGCAGCACTCTATCTTGTTTTAAATCAATTGAAATTGAAATCATATTAAAGATGGTCTTGTTTTACTTATTATTATGGTCATAACAACCCCATCGGGTCAAAGCCTGAAGCACTATTTTCCTCTATTTCTGCTGCATTCACTGAAGAACTTTTTTATGCGGGTGAATTTCAAATCCTATGCCACAACCTAGTTTTTCTAGGAGGGTCATGCCTATATCGAGATGAGCGGGACTCGAACCCATACTTCTTGTTTGGCGGCACAGTGCGCTATTTACTGATCCACTGAGGCCCCTTAAGGGTATAAAAATAGTTCAATATTTTGTTTTTTGTCAAAAACCTTGCGGCAGTTGTGTTTTGCCTTTCACCTTTCACCTGTCACCTGCTGACACGCCCACTTTTTTCGTTCATTGCTTTGAGTAATGCGTTAATTACTGTTAATTAGACGTAAACACAAATAGACAAAGGGCGACACACACACACACACACACACACACACACACACACACACACACACACACACACACACAACACGCCAAAAAATTGCTTTCCCTTTCAAAAAAAAAACCCAAAAAAGGCAAAGAATGCGCAGCAATTGCAACAACAACAACCATTACAACAACAACAACAACCACATTCACAGCAATTACAACAGCAGTCCTCAGTCGCAGTCGCAGTCGCTGCTGACGCCGCAGGACATCCAGCCGTTGCTGCCTTTTGACCTTTGCCGAAAAAAAAACCTTTGGCAACAACAACAACAACAACAACGGCAGCAAATTGCATAACAACAGCAACAACAAAAGCAACAGTTGAAAAACTCACACGCGCAACAAATGTTGTTGTTGTTGTTGTTGTCGTTGTTGTTGTTGTTGTTGTTGTCGTTGTTGTTGTCTTTGTTGTTGTCGTTGTTGTTGTCGTTGTTGTTGTTGTCGTTGTTTTCGTTGTTGTTGCTGTTGTTGTCTGCTACCGTTACAATATTTGCATTGTTTTGCAATAAACGCGTGATAATTGCAACACACACACACAACACACACAACACACACACAGACACAACACACACACATAGACACACGGCAAAGGTGTTGGCAAGTGCAAGAAGACAACCCTAACCCCAACCAACCTTCGGGTTGCCGCCGAAAGGGTGTTGTGTGGCGGCGGCACAAGCCAAAAGGGTAGCTCAGCCAGGCCAGGGGGTAGAGACAGGGCGCAGGGGTAGGAGGAGGGGCGGTTGTGCTGCGTGCATTGCCAATTGTTGTTGTTGTTGTTGTTGTTGTTTTTTTTTGCACAAGCGAAAAATGTTGGAAAAATTCGCGAAAAACCCAGCAGGGGGGGTGGGTTGTGGGGTGGTTGAGGAGGGGTTGCCGCTGTGCGTCGAGCAACAGGCTATTTGGCTATATATATATATATATATATATATATATATATATATGTGTGTGTATCGGAGTAATTGCGTAATAGATAAATGATTTGAGTTTTCGAGTTGTTTACATGGCCGCAGGCCAAAAAATTGCAACTCTTTTTCAAAAGGGGTTCAGAAGTGTGAGGGATGGCCGGTTGGCGGGGAGTGGGGGTAGCGAGAGGGTTGGACCTTTAATGTGCCAAATTACTGGGGTTTGACCTGAAGTGGATTAGCCAAATTCTCGTACAACAAACACAACAATTACAACGGGTTAAGTTGATAAAATCGCAAATCCCAAGCTTGGAATGGGTGGGACAGGGTGGCGTTGTGACTTATAGAGCTACAAAACTATCGTAAGTTCTTTAGATTTACATTTTTATTATCATATGGTCATAACAACCCCATCGGTTCAAAGCCTAAAGCATTATTTTCCTTTATTTCTGGCTTCCTTAACTGAAGAACTTTTTTTCTTTGATAGATTTCAAATCCTACGCCACAACCTAGTTTTTCCAGCAGCGTCATGCCTATCGACATGGGTGTTACTCGAACCCACACTGCTTGTTTGGCGGGACAATGCACCTCTTAATTTAGATACAATATACAGTCGAACTTCTCTATAGTGAACTTCTATACAATGAAGTTCTCCCTATTATGAATTGATTTCAAACACACAACTTTTTCTTTCCAATATAAATACATGTATGTATAATTTCTGTATAATGAAGTTTCTATATAATGTGGCGATTTTCTGTTCCCCGTCAAGATACATTATAGAGAAGTTCGACTGTATTTATAGATTGCAATCGTTAGTTTCTAACTTTACTATTCAATGAGCGTCGTAGGGGGCGTAATATGCCGATTTTACAAAAATATCAAGAAATTGGATGTAACCAGCTTGGAGTTATAGGACTAAAATGGATAATGTTAATAATATAGATCGTGGCGGACAGAAATGCATCCGTTTCGGATCTGTTGCACACTTTCATTACTCACTTGGAATTGCTTTGGGGAGTAGCTCTTTTCCGACACTGGTCCATCTGGTATGGACATACCGCCCGCCTTGCAGTACTGCAATTAAAAGTCGTTGGTCCCCGAAAGAAACCACACTAGTGTGGTATACTGGGCCAGTGGAATTCCCCCTTCTGGGTGCATGATGCCATCTCGCACGATGTGCCGGTATTCTGGTAGATGATTCGAACCGGGGAAGCTCCATCCGCACCGATGAAGATATCTTATTATTATTATTATATGGCCAGAACAATCCTATTGGGTCATAGCCTGAAGAACTATTTTCCTTTCTTTCAGCTTCCTTCACTGAAGATCTTTTTATACGTGGGTGGATTTTAAATCCTACGCCACAACCTAGTTTTTCTAGGAGGGCCATACCTATATCGACATGATCGTGACTCGAACCCATACCTCTTGTTTGGCGGTACAGTGCGCTATCCACTGGTCCATCGAGGTCCCCCAGATATGTTATTTCTTTGATATGTATTTCTCATAGAAAACCTTGTGCCTATTAGTAAAAAACTGGGACAATCGATTACACAAGCTTCTCTTGAGGTCAATTTTTCATCAGCCAAATCATTCACCGTAGAGCATAAGGTAATCACTTGGTGGGATTATAAGGTGGTTGCATAAGAAGACCCAATATTATATAAAAATGTTGTCCCAAACTCTATATAGTTAAAATCGAAACAGAATAGATAGCACTATTAGACTCTTTACTACATATCGCTTCATTAAATTTCATTCGGATCGGCTCAGTACATCCCGTAACTGAGTCAGCCGAGCAACTACGTCTCTCATACACAATTTTTACAAACGAATCGTTCAAATTAACAGACTCTTTTAAGCATAAAACTTCTGGACGGAGAACCAGACATGGTTTCCAGAAGCTACCAGCCATCCTTATCCATTGTATGCATGAGTTTTTGAAGATCACTTCAAATTGAAATTTTCCTACAATCCAATTCCTTTCCTGATGAGAAGTATGCAATGCGTCTACATATATATTTGGTGACCCTAGTTCCTTCCGAACTGGATGATTTAGAGTAAATAAATATAATCGGATGAGCACAGATAGTAAGATGAGAACAGATATAGTTGGATAAATATGTTGGAGGTCTGTTCGTCTGTTTACCCGTCAATCTTTCAAGCTAACTTTAAATTTCGTTTGCCACTCTACGTTCGCCCGATATATCATATAGATCTTTTCCGACTTTTTTTTTTTATTAATATAAAATGCAGAATAAAATTTGTTAATACGCCTCTTCATATTCCCGGAAGCACCAAAACTTGTCATAAAACAGAATGTTTAAACCAAATTTTTTCTTCTTCTCATAACACAAACTTTCGAAAATTTGAAAATAGCTGCCAAATTTTACAGTTTTTAAGGTAATGATTTGAATTTTGTATATAATATTTAAGACTATATAGGAAAGCTATCTTGAGAATTTCAGAACGATTGGAGAATAAATACGCAAGCAACTCCTTTGTAATTCTTCTGTTGGGTAAATTGTTATGTACTCATACCCTTTTGCAGTGGATACAGCAAATACTATAGAATTATTATAAGAATTCTTTCAAATTCAGCATGTCAATCGAATGCTTTTATACATTTTGTAGTTAAGATTGGGTTTTGTTTAAAAATTTATAGAGACCGGGTGCTCTATAGCTAGGACAGCTCGATTATAATTGTGTTTTCTTTTCATTTGATATAATTTTCTTGGCCTCTGCCCACTTGCCAGACGCCGTGCAGCTGCCGCTGAGGCACAACCCCTCCGAACCGAGACAGAACCTGAACTTGAAACTGAAACTGAACCTGAACCTGAAGCGAGTACCTCAATAGCCGTCGGACAATTAAACACCTTTGATCATTACTACATCGAACTGAACATAGTACAACGGGAGGGTTGTCCTGTTGCCGGCTGCCAAGGCTCGTGCTCATTTGCATATTGCAACGGCGGCAGCAGCGGCAGGAGGATCGATTCTTTAAGAGGAAGCCGAGCACTGGGTGCCGTCCCACTTCCCAAATGCCAAGTTGAAGCTAAGAAATTTCCTCCGTCGCCTGGCGTAAATTATTATAATCAGTTGGTCCTTGGTCCTTGGTGCTTGGTCCTGCTTGGCTTCTAAGGGGGGTAATGCAAGTACATTAAGGAACTGTAGGACTCATATGCATATCGAAATATGCTAAAGATTCGCTCGAGCAGCTGTCGAGCAAGTTATTGTTTTTCTTATTTTCCTTCAACTGTGAAACTTGGCAACGTTGCATGCCAGAGTTATTAATGATATTATACGAAATGCTTATCGATGGGATCTTGAAATTTGTATAGAAGAAGTACTGAAGAAATTTAAGAAAGTTGTGAACAAATTTATAAAATATTTTTTAGGAAACACCTGGTATAGCACGTAATATGGCTGCCGGGGAGATTTTAGAAAAATTTGAGGAGATTATATATAGAATAGTATTATAGTATCATTCAAAAACACCTTAGAAATATTTATATACATGGAAAGTCAACTTTAATGTGAAATTTTTAGAAATGGGTGCTACAGAATCAAAAAAATGTTAGGACCATTTTAGAAAGATGGAAATATAATTGAGAAGGGAACATTAATTGTTACAATTATCCAATGTGCCCAAAATGGGTGTCACAGAGTGTTACAAAACTAAGATTGTGCTTTCGGAAATTTTCATTGAGAACTTTTGTTCTTTCCGAAATTTGAATGATTAGAAAGTGTGACTCCATAGTCGAAATGGTATCCGAAATGTTTCAAAATCTAGAGACGAATAGTCTTGAATGTTTTGTTTAGTAAACAATAAATTTATATATATTTTTATTTCATAATATCTCAATGTTTTTACAAGATTTCCAATTTTTCTTAAATTTATCTCAGCTTATGTTAAAAATATATTACATTTCACTTTTAGGTACAGTTTGCCTAATTTTTAGCTAAATTATATAGATTTTTTCGTTAAATATAGAGTTTCAATATAATAAATAATTCGCTGATTTCTAGAGTTTTGGTCGAGTCTCAGTAATTTCAGGATCATGCGTGAATCCGGCTGTATCCATTCTATAAAATAGATATTTCCATAGATTAATTACCTTGAAATGCAAGTTGTAAAAGAGAATTAAAACAAAATATTGACAAAAATTAAAGAAAAAAATTCCAAACAATTCTTTCTGAAATATTTAAGATTTTCTTACATGAAATTTCTCTATAATTATACAATATATATATCCCTTTAAGCCTTAAAAATAGCTGCAAATTTTGGCTAAAACTTTTTGAAACACGATTTTTTTATAATAGTAACATAGATACTATTGCTATTCTAATTTTCAGAAATATCTGTTGACAAATATAAAAGTTATGTAAAGATTACTCTAAGAACAGGTCTGCAGTGAAATTTTGATTAGGTTTAGGCTTAGCAAATAGCTACAAACTTATTTTAGAATCGCGACATCAATATATATATATTTAAATATACAGTGAAACCCCTATATAGTGGAACCTCTCATAAGTGGACACCTGCTTTTAATGGACAAAACTTGGGAACGGCGGAAAAAACATGTAAATGAACCTCCCATTAGTGGACACCTCTCAATAATGGACAAATTTCAGGTGACCGTCGCTGTCCACTGTAGAGAGGTTTCACTGTATTTTGTTAAGCACGAGGTGTAAGGAGCCTCGTGCTTTGATATGGTATTCAGTATTTTCAGATCCTGAGTCTTCTTTGATGACCATGATCATGCTTGGGTGTGTGTGATTTTTAAATTTGATTTCATATTTGTGGAGGACCGAGACTTACTGAAAAATTGCTAGGACTACTTCCAGTTTTGTGTTTCTACCGATTTCCCGATCGAACCCTACCGAAAAATTAACATTGTTTTGATTTTAAACTCAACCCGATTTCAGGCTATACTCTAGAGCCGAATTTAGTCAATAATTTTGTAACAAGTAGATAGCACATTGTCCCGCCAAACAAGAGGTGCGAGTTCGAACCCTGCTCATGTCGATAGGCATGACCCTCCTAGAAAAACTAGGTTGTGGCGTAGGATTTGAAATCCAACCACGTAGAAAAAGATCTTCAGTGTAAGAAGCAGAAATAAAGGAAAATAGTGCTTCCGGCTTTGACGCGATAGGCTTATTATAGCCATATATTAATAATAGTTTTTACAGGGTAGCTTTCGTTCTGTCATTGACTAGTTATTTTGCACTTTGTTCGTTTCAGATTTCGTTGAGTGAAAAATCCTTTAACGGCTCGCTAAGCGCCGTGTTTAATCGGAATTCAACAGATCTATTTCAGCTGTTGCCGTTCTAATTACACACTCTATGATACTTGGAAAAGAAGAAGAAGAAGGAGAAGACGAAGCAGCGGGAGAAACAGAAAATGAACTAAACTAAACCAATCTAATACAATAAATGTATACGATAATACAATATAATATTGTATTATATAATACAATATGATGTGCTCGAGTATTGTTGCTGTCATTGGGTTATTGGATAGCCAAAGCACCGAGGAGACAAAAGATACTGTGCAAATCTGTGTCTATAGCTCATCTCGGACGTCAGCTTGGCTTGAGTTGGCTTGGGTTGGCTTTTTGGCTTGGTTTTGGATTACCATCCTGGCATTCGTTTCGATCGTGTTTTGCAATTGTAAGATGAAACAAGCGCGTGATCCATTCGACGACAATAGACTCGGTGTGGACAATGTGGACAATGGACGACGGGTTGGACAAGTCTTTGGGAGCACTTTTTGAGTTTTGCATTTTGAATTTTGCATTTTGCATTTGCATTTCAATTAAAAAAGGGCCACAACAGCGATTTGCATAGAAAACTCATAGCTCATCATCAGCGGAGAGTGTCGAATCTCCGATGCCTGCTGAGGTGGCATTCGGCGAGGGAGACAAACGGGCGGGCAGGGCAGGGCAGGGCAGGGCAGGGGGTAGCAGCAGTTACACAGATTTATGAGTGTTGCATATGCCACAGGCACAACATGGCCAAATACCCGGCAATTGCCAATAATAGATACGACTCAAAGATACAGATACACAGTTATAGATACTTTGCGTTTATCAATGTTTTGTTGCAAGATATAGCTTTTTTTTGTTTGAAGTACGTTAAGTTGTATCGAGTCCTGCGGGAACAGAAATGCCAAATGTTTACTTTTATGCCTGACCTTTTATAATTATGCAACAACCCCCCCTGGTCAAAGGCGTCTGAGGGCCTCTGTGGCTCGACGAAGGGTCTCGAAAAACCTTTGCGTCGAGTTTTTAAAATCATATTTAAAGAGAGCTGATAAATCTGCTGGCTTTTTTTCCAGATACACGCTAATTGTTCGCATTGTTGTTGTTGCTTTGTGCATATATCTTTGCCTTTTATGTTCAGTTTATGTTATAAAGGAAAGTCCAACGTCCCACTGGGTCACTTGCTCTTGGTATTTAGACTTCCATAAATATATACTCCTGTTAAGCTACCCTTTAAGCTTTTAATCCTAACTAAAATTGTCATATTTGGACAACCTTTTTCGCTTTATATGATCCTAAAGCTGTTATTGGGGCCTCGGTAGACCAGCGCACTGGCCTGCCCAACAAGAGGTGCGAGTTCGAGTCCCGCTCATGTCGATAGGCATGACGCTCCTAGGAAAACTAGGACTAGGCGCAGGACTTGAATTCCACCCACGTAAAAAATGGTTATTCAGTGAAGAAAGCAGACAAAAAAGACAAATAGTGCTTCAGGCTTTGACCCAATGAGGGTGTAATGCCATATAATAATGAGAATAATATTAATAAAGCTGTTATAACCTGTTTAATTGTGTTCTTTATTGCATAAACTATAGTTTTCTTAAGCTTTTAATAGTTATATACCATTTTAACTGATATTTGTCATTTTTAGTTTTTTTTTAAGAAGGACACACAGCACCTCCATGTTCACTTTATATGATCCTACCGTTGTTGCAATAACTGAATATATGCCTAATCTTATGTTTTCAATTAACAAATTGTATCTTTCCTAACTCAACTACAACATCTTTTGTTCGAACAATAGTGGTAATATCCTACTTGGTCACTTGAAATGATCCCCAGAAAGATAAAATAGCTCAACGTATATTTTCCTAAAAAATGTTGTCTTACCGGTTGATAAAATTTACATAATCCTTTTTAGTTGCATTAGCTTTTGCTTCTTTATTTTCCCAACAAATCTACAGTGGTCCACCATGGTCCCTTTATTTAACTGACAGTATGATGAATCTTAAGTTTTGTTGTATTGGTTTTTTGTGAGTATTTCAATTTTCCAATAGTATCCTCCATGGTTTATACAATATGCAGATTATCCGGCGGCCTTAAGGCTCCTAAATGTTGTATATTACCTTAGATATTTGCTCTCTTCTCAATACTTTAAACAGTCCCATAGGAAGGCCTTACTAAAGGTATACAATCGTCCTCCATATGACTTTTTATACCCTTCTTTCCATTTTTCAAATGGGATAGTTTTGTGGGAATTTATGTAGCACGCAGAAGGAGACGTGGCAGACCCCATAAAGTATATATCGATATTGCCATGTCCGTCTGTCCGACCGTCCGTCCGACCGTCCGTCCGTCTACCCGTCCGTCTGCCCGTCCGTCTGCCCGTCCGTCTGTCCGTCCGTCCGTCTGTCCGT
The DNA here is from genome assembly GCA_037040045.1 of Phorticella flavipennis. Taxonomy (NCBI): domain Eukaryota; kingdom Metazoa; phylum Arthropoda; class Insecta; order Diptera; family Drosophilidae; genus Phorticella; species Phorticella flavipennis. The sequence continues at coordinate 11,533 of JBANCY010000719.1, read as the reverse complement.
CTGTCCGTCTGTCCGTCCGTCTGTCCGCCCGTCTGTCCGCCCGTCTGTTCGTATGTCCGTCTGTCCGTCCGTCCATCCGTCCATCCGTCTGTCCGCCCGTCTGTCCGTCTGTCCGTCCGTCCGTCTGTCCGTCTGTCCGTCTGTCCGTCTGTCCGTCCGCCTGTCCGTCCGCCTGTCCGTCCGTCCGTCCCTTCGTCCGTCCGTCCGTCTGTCCTTCCGACCGTCTGTCCTTCCGACCGTCTGTCCTTCCGACCGTCTGTCCGACCGTCTGTCCGTCTGTCCGCCCGTCCGTCCGTCCGTCCGTCTGTCCGTCTGTACGAACTGCGCGAACTTTTTTGACGTGGGTGGATTTTAAAACCTACGTCACAATCTAGTTTTTCTAGAGCCTATCGCCATGAGTGGGGCTCGAACCCACAGCATCTTGTTTGGCGGGATAGCGCACTGTCCCCTAGTCGACTGACGCTCCTATTTTACACCTTTAAGTTTATTATTTTCCAACATTTTATCTTCTTTGATCCACCTCTGCTGCCTTGGTTTATATACCACAGCTGTCGTCCATGTTCACTTTTGTGCATCAATCGATTTATTTCAGCCCGATTCCCACCGATCCTTGCGATCCAAAGCTATCTTTAGCTCTTCTGCCGGTGCCTATACACTATAGTCGTCCACCATGTTCGCATTTTGGTAAGAAAAGTGCAGTTTTCACTCGGATTTTGCAAATCATTTGCCCCGATGATCATTTCGCCAGCCCGTCTCGATGATGAACAGCTCAAGTTGATTCTTCTTCCTCTTCTAGTTTACCCATTTTTGTTTCTAGTCAAAAGCGGACTTTGGGTTTTCAAGATATTCCCACAGCTTTCTAAGTATATGTCGAGGCGCAGTTGGAAATTGTTATGGCTGAACTATAATTTCTGGGGCAGCAGCAGTTGTGACTGCTTCAGATGCGGAGGGCGTGAGCGTGTGGGCGTAGGCAAAAAACAAAAAAAAAAAAAATAATAATAACAAAAACAAAAACAAAAACAAAAAAGAGAGAAAAAATAATAATGAAAACTGTAAACTGTGTCGTTTGCTACGCATTGACACGCCGCTGCATGCCAAAAGATACAAACGTATCTAATAGATACATGTGAAAATCACGCATTTGACAACGCTGGGAAAGTCAATGAATTGTGCTATTGGCGTCTCGCATGTGCATCCATGAGATACAACCGACAATCCGACACAACCCGACTGCAGGCCCGTCCTCTACGTGTTATGACAATGGCCAGTGGCTGTGGCTGTGGCTGTGGCCGGGGCAGGGCTGGGCTGGGCTGGGCAGGCCCCAGTCTTAGCTCGGAGCTACGAGTTCCGAGCTCTGCGGCCTGGCATTCTTTGTGTTCTGGTCTATTAAGCAATGCACTGTGCCGCGCGTATCTTAAAGATACAAGTTAACTAATAATTACCTTGCTTGGCAAAATTGCAGCCTCTTTTTTTCATTATTTAGTGTTTTATACACTTTCTTACACTTGGGGTAACATGAAACTGTCGTTAATTGTGTCAGACTTTCATAAAATTTAAGTTGAAGTTGCTCGAATTGGTGTTTCTTTCTAGATTCTAATATATAGATACTTCCCTAGACTGATTTCTTTGAAATTATACTTTATACGATTTTCATAAATCATTTTTTCACAATCATATATTTGTCATATCAACTGTAAATTTTGGCATATCAATCTGGAGCATGGTTTTTGTGTAAGAATTAGATGCATACTAATCCTATACCAAATTTCATAAAGATCTGTGGATCTTATTATTATTATATGGCCATAATAACCCTTTTGGGTCAAAGCCTGAAGCTCCGTTTCCGTCTATTTCTGCTTCCTATCATTATGTGGGTGGATTTCAAATCCTACGCCAAAACTGTGGATCTTATGTAAGGATAAACTAGTTGATAGTGCTGCAAGTAGAGTTTTGGATTGTCGTACGCCAAGAGAATATCATCAAGCTAAACTTAAAGTTACGAAATCATTGTACTTCTATAGATAATATACAGGTCAAAGCAACTTAATTCCAATTGTTACTCGTTAAGTTTGCAGTTTTTGTATTTTATGTCAAGTAAATCGGCCAAATTTAGCACTTCTTTCCCATTTTTAGTTCATTTGGGTTGAAATCTTATACTTAAATTGAGAAAAAAAATTTCTTTTTTGAGAATGAATTCTTGAAATTTAAAAAATTATGGGTAAATTCAAAATTTTCGCTAGGCTAATCTGTTTTCAAAATTTTGAATTTCGCCATGATTTTCCGGCAATATTCCATACTGAATTCAATTTTACCCATGCTGAAAATCCAGAGAACATATAAATTTTGCTACGAATTCCCACATATCATTTTATTCTACCCATGTTGAAAAATCGGAACATCATTTCATAGATTTCATTGAAATATTCGGGTCTTTAATAAGAATGTACCAAGTAATGTCGGAAATACGAAAAGTTTGTCGGACTGTGTGGATCAGTTGTTAGATCATTGAAGTTATAAAACAATGGCTCTGATTTCGTATCCGTACTCGGGTTGAGTTGTCATTTGAGATGTTCCATTAAAGTTGTTCCATTTTGGGGTATTCACGAGCAGTGCTCATGTCCGGAAGAAAAGCTATAAAATGTTGACTATCAAAGTTCACTTTTTGTCTTGCCGATAACTGAAAGATCATTTAGGAAACTTAGAAAACGTTAGATATATAATAGAGATATGTTTAAACTGCAACGGAAATTAATTGCTTTCAATCCATCAACTTACAGCGATTCCCAAAATAGGATCTTAGCAAATTCGTGCAAAATAATGTTAAGATAGGCCTCCCGGTGGGGCCTTTGGGGCTATACGTTCTACAAATGCTGATGAGTTCTTTTATTAACCAAAAGACCAATGTCTTTCTGTCTATGAAACCTATAAAATTCAATTGACAGCCCAAATTTTATAGAGTATATTCGGTATATTATAAGTGTATCTAAATGTCTACAAGCTGAAAAAAATATTCAATCATGTTTGCGAGCAACTTGTCATTACGAAATGTCTCTGTTTTGTGAGTGTTTCTGCCTGGGAAATTTTGCATTTGAATTCGATTGTTTGGCTATATGGCTTTAGCTATAGCTCTAGCCATAAGTATGACGACTATATTTATATATAAGCATATACTTATATAGCTCAGATACTGGCCCGATTGTTGTCAGCTTTCAAACTTATTGTTTTCATTTTCGTTTTCGTTTTCGTTTATGGTTGCTTTGTACTTTGAGATTTTGAATTTTGTTTTCGGCATTTATAGTCGGGCCTGTGATTTTTTTGTAACGAGTTCAATCTGTATATGTATATATATATGTATGTATATATATCTCTCTCAACTTTTGGCCCCAAACTGGCAGCTCTATTAAATTACACGTTTGGCAATCGCTCGTCGTTGTTTTTGCCTCTTATTTAGCTGCAATTTTCGGTAGGGTATAATGGACCACAATTTTATTGACATTATTTTAATTAGCAGTTTGTTCAGTTTGTTAACAGTCTGTCAGAGGGAGATAGCCAAAGAGAGGGAGAGAGACATATCGAGGTATTGTTCGCATTGTTCATACGCAAGTCACTAATTGAGGTTAATGGGGTTTTCTTGAAATCGCCGAGCCGAACCGAGCCGAGCCGAGCCATATTTGTTATGTGGCCAAAAGCAGCCACAAGGCTCCTCTCAAAGTATCACATTTGTTACTTAGACTTTGAAATGCAATAACAATAACAATAACAATAACATTTAACAATAACATTTAACAATAACATTTAATCATAACGAATCACATTATAAACTCTTCTCTAGTTTATTTTTTTGGTTCATATTTATGAATATTTCTGTTTTCATTTTTACAACTTTTTCCCAAAAATTGTCTAGTATGATTTATTTTTAGACCTATGTCTGATATCATTCGCTTGATTATAGTACTATAATTTCTTATATAAAGTGTTCATATAGAAGTAGTTTTTACGAAAAGATTCTTGAAACAAGACGATCTTTAATATGATTTTAATTTTGATTTAAATCAGAGGTTATCACTTTTAAAATAGAACAAGATAGAGTGCTGCAGTCAAGAGTGCTCGACTACGGATATACCCTGAATATACCATCAGTCGAGGAATAGCGCTCCATTCGAATATCGTTATCGCTGCGGCAGCCGCTTTCTCCATAGATGAATTTTTACACTCTTTTGCAAATAACTTCTGAGTTTCTTATTAGATCATTTTGAAACTTTCAGTGTGAGTTTGAAATATATTTTAAAATACGTGTGCTTCAAATCATAAATACACCTGTTATTTTTTTGAAGAAGGAAGGGGGCGTGGCACAAAAATTTGAGAAACTGCCTTTTGCGCCTTATCAATGGAGAGCTACATGCCTAATTTTGTGTCTCTCAATTTTTCAATTTTTGCAATTTTGGCCCGTTTCCGGCAATTTCTGAATCTTATAGATTCGGTGTTTGTGATCCAATCCCTTTGAACTTTTCAGGAATAGTTAACGACACAGTCGTCAATACATATACTGTAATTCGAAACATTATGATAAGGATTGTAGAAAATATAAGCACATATTTAATTTAGGGGGGAGCAAATTAGTAAGAACAAAATTTTGGATGCCACTTTCTGCCTAGTTCCTATTGGCCCACATAAGATATTTCATGACTCTAGCATACAAATTGCGACAGTTATATACAATTCGTCACTTTCCGGGAAAATGCAGGCGTATATCAAAATTTTCGGAAATTTCAGTTTTTAATCATGACCATATATACCGAAATTGGTGTTTATAGCTCTATAAATGTCAAAGTTATGGCCATTTTCTGCCCATTTTTTAAATGGGATGAGTATGATATAACTAGAGCTATTGATGAATTTCCTCATGTTAACATACAAATTTATAAGCACTAAAATTAGTAGAAATATTTTATTATTATTATTATTATATGGCTATAACAACCCTATCGAGTCAAACCCTGAAGCACTATTTGTCTGAAGAACTTTTTTTACATGGGTGGATTTGAAATCCTACGCCACAACCTAGTTTTTCTAGGAGGGTCATGCCTATCGACATGAGCGGGACTCGAACACGCACCTCTTGTTTTGTGGGGCAATTGGTCCACCGAGGTCCCTAAGTAGAAATATTTTACTAAATAAAATTTCGTACAAAAAAACCTCCTCTTCTATAGTTTTTTCTCCCATTTGCCACATAATACTCCATACACTCTAAGATTGTACATTTATATCCTAGCAAAAAAATGTCTGAGCTCTATTCCCAATTAATAAAATAATAAAAAAAATTGAAATTGAACTGATCTTCAGTTCTATTAAAGCCATATATCATATATTCAGCCGAATCTGAACAAGCTGTACCGAAAACAAAACATATTTTCATTCTTTTTATGTAATTGACAAATAATATCATTTCCCTTTTATTTTCGACTTGTCAAACAAAGGTCTTGAGAATCTGGTTAGATTAGATATGCGTGTGTATGCTGTGCGTGTGTGTGCGTGTGTGTGTGTGTGTGTGTGCGTGTGTGTGGCATGCAACATTTGTTTGATGGAATGGATTATGTGTCGACGTTGTATGTGGCCTCGTTTCCCGTTTGCCACTCGTCAGATCCGGGAAAGCATTAAAAAAGTATTTGCCAGTTGGTATTTATTTCTGTTTAATTTTTTGCCATTTTTTGTCAGATTTTTTCGTCTTTCTTCCGTTTGCCTACTTCAGCTGGCTTTGCCGTTGTCCTTGTTTTGGGGATCATTAATTTGCATTAATTCCGAATCAAGGAATGTGCGCAACGCTTTTCTTTTTCATTTCGTTTGCTTGAATCGAATTACAACAATCGAGCATATGTGTGACAGACGGGAATGGCAAAACTGGAATAGAGCAATACGGAACAGGAATAGGAATAGGAATAGGAACAGGAATAGGCATAGGCATAGGAGCACGAGCAGGAGCAGGAGCAGCAGGAGGAGGACTCGAAAGGAGCACGTCTTGTCAGGCAATGCCTAATGACATTTTTGAGGTTGACAGCAAAGGGTTTTTACGTTTTCATACCCTTTCCAAGAGAAAGGGCATGTGAGTTGTTAGATGTCAGTTTGGGGTTTGATGAAAGTTGGTTTAACATGGGCTTTACTTATATGGGTATGTAAGGTTTATGAGCTAATCTAAGGTAAAAATTTACTAATAATTGTGTAATATATTATATTATAGATACATCTCGAAATGAAAGCACATGCCAAAGCATTAGCCTATGTGTGATGTCGTCAGTTTTGGCTTGGGGAAAGATAATTTAGTGATTTTTAGTTTTAATAGTGGGGCCTCAGTGGGCCAGTGTATAGCGCACTGACCTGCTAACCAAGACGTGTGGGTTCAAGTCCCACTCATGTACTTAGCATGACCTTCCTAGAAAAACTATGTTGTAGCGTAGGATTTGAAATCCACCCACGTAAAAATGATCTTCAGTGAAGGAAGTTTGAAATAAAGGATGAAAAGTGCTTCGGGCTGTGACTCGATAGGGTTGTTATATCCATATTTAAAGATAATTTAGTATAGGATAAGAAAAAACAGTGTATTCAACCTGCCAAACATGACATGTAGGTTCGAGTCCCACTCATGTACTTAGCATGCCCTTCCTGGAAAAACTAGGTTGTGGCGTAGGATTTGAAATCCACCCACATAAAAATGTTCTTCAGTGAAGGAAGAAAAAATAGAGGAAAATAGAGCTTTAGGTTTTGACCCGAAAGGGTTGTTATGGTCGTATAACGCACTGACCTGCCAAACAAGACGTGTGGGTTCGAGTCCCACTCATGTACTTAGCATGACCTCCCTAGAAAAACTAGGTTGTGGCGTAGGATTTGAAATCCATCCACGTATAAAAGATTTTCAGCGATGGAAGTTTGAAATAAAGGAAGAAAAGTGCTTCAGGCTGTGACCCGATAGGGTTGTTATAGCCACTTTTAAAGATAATTTAGAAAAAAAGGTGCTTTCGTTGTGGCTATAAAAATTTCAATATATTTTCAGCACTCTCAAAAACAGTTCCCTATATAATAAGTCAGCTATCACTTGGGGAAAGTTGGCTTAGTTTGGAGGATCAAAAAATGAAAGTGTATTGCGTGTGCGGTTTTCCAAAATTTCAATACATCTCTGATTACATTTTTTCTACATTTTCCTATTGTTGTTGTTCAGAAAACGCATATGACATTTGTTTATTTGCATCATTTACCTTATTTTTTCGAGTTTTTTTCCGTTTCCTTCGGCATGGGCGAAAAAGGGGGAAAACTGGAGCGAGCTGGCGAGGACGCTGCTAAGTATGCTATGTAAAAGTAAAGGATTATTAATGATGCCGCTGACAAGTGAAGTGGCAAAGTCGCAGGCAGCATAAAAACCCTAAAAAAAAGGAAGAAGAGAAAGACGATGTAGGAAAACACAGTCAACCGCAGTCACAATTTCCCAGCCACAGTCAAAGGCACAGGGTATTTGCTTTACCCATTCCACGTCCCGGGCATGTGATTTATTGGCATTTCGAGGCATTTAGCGTGCGTTTTCCCTATTCCGTATTCCGTATTCAACTGGAGATTAGCATAAACCAAAGCCATTTCATTTGGCTACACAATTTGTAATATTGATTAATGCATTGCTGGGCGATCTGGGAAAGAGGCCCAACAAGTGCGTAGGAGAGTCCCCGGCCCCGATTCCGATACCGATTCCGTTGCCAGTCCGGAACCTGTTCCCTACTCCTGCTCCTCCTCCTGCCGCACACGCATATGCAACAGATACTACAAAACTAATGCAGCCCCGTTTTGAGGCACATTTGCATATGTATTACGCCCTTAAGCTTGGACCGACCTCCCTATTTATTCATAGCCGAGTGCGGAGTGCGGAGTGCCGAGTGCAGAGCGCCGACTGGCGTGAGAAGTGCCGTGTCCTTGAATCGCTCGATAATATCGCATTATGCACACAGACCCTACAAAAGAGACAAACCCCTCGCATAGTTTCAGTTCGCATGGGTCTATTGTAGGGGCTGCTTATGCATAGCTACGCATCGCCATCGATAGGGGGCAACAAGTGCGAAACGAAATGGAACGAAACGCTACGAGGCAACAGTTTTTCCCTTCAACTCGACTTGAATATATCACGTAATATCTTTTCTCAGAGTATTAAAATTTTGAGCTATTCAATCAGCACTTTGCATATTTTTATTGGGGATCTCTAAAACTATAAATGAGCTCCTCAAATAAATCATTCCAATCAAAACGGTTTGAATCTAGTTAAGGTATTATACTAAAAGGATAGGATAATAGTATTTTTATAAGAACTTTTGGATCTGCCATTGATACTTTCCCAAATTGAACAAAAGATTATACGTATTATATTATATGTTATAGCTATGTAATATGTATTATTATTCTGGAAAATATTTATTTCTTTTAGCAGTATAATTTTGGCTCTCTTTGAAATGGGAATTTAAAAGTTTACTTCTTGTTTTGGATGTGTGGGTTTAACTTGACTTAGAGGAAATGGTGTAAACAATTTGTGAGAAGCTAATTGGAAGTTTAAAATGTATTTTTGCCAAAAAATTTAGGAGGTGAGGGGTTTGACTTATACATACTATATTAGGTATTCAGATTGTATAAATTCCCTGAAATAGCCCCAATTTTTCCTATGTTAGCTATACAAGGGAAAAAGACTATACACATAAATATTGACTTGATAGAAGCTACAAGAGTTTGGTTGGGAGGTTCTTAAGTTTTTATCTTGTAGTCGGTGCCTCCCACGAAGTGGATAGCTTCTGTTCCTGTATATGACGAATGAATTAGTTGGTGTAGAATTAGCTTCAAGAGAAGCTTTCGAAAATCAATTTTCCCAGATTTTGCTAATAGGGAAAGAGGTATAATAAAATTACCTTCAAAATGGTAACAAGTTATCGAACAAAATGGTGCATATATGACATAAATAGGATTCTAATTCAATATAACTATACAATAATGGATCACTTTTTACTGGACCTGATAAAATTATATTTTTATTTGCAAATCGGTAGGGTGAACCGATAGTAGCCTCCTCGTCCTCTCGTGACCTTAATGTGCTGGTGAATTTCAAACGTCAAGTTTTATAATATAGTTCAAGAACTGAGGATTAATTTCGCACGCACAGATGGATAGACACGGACTGACAGAGGAACAGGCAGAAAGACAGATATATGGACTGTCAAAAGAACAGACCGAATGAAAGGTGGACATACATACAGATGGACCGACGGAAGGACAGGCAGAAGGACAGACGGAAAAACAGACGGACGAACAGACAGAAGGACAGGCAGAAGGACAGACAGAAGAACAGACGGAAGGACAGACGGAAGGACAGACAGAAGGACAGAAGGAAGAACAGACAGACGGACAGACGGAAGGACAGACAGAAGGACAGACAGAAGAATAGACAGAAGGATAGACAGAAGAACAGACAGATGGACCGACAATAGGGCAGACAGAAGAACAGACAGAGGGACAGACAGAAGGACAGACAGAGGACAGAGGGACAGATTCGTACAGAAGGACAGGCAGAAGGACCGACAGAAGGACAGACGGAAGGACAGACAGAAGGACAGACAGAATGACAAACAGAAGGGCAGTCGGAAGGACAGACAGAAGGACAGATAGAAGGACAGATAGAAGGACAGACAGAAGGACAGACAGAAGGACAGACAGAAGGATTGACAAAAGGAGAGATAGAAGGACCGAAAAATGGAGAGACAGACGGACATTTTGATTGTTTTTAACTTCCTGACCATTCTTAATGGGTGTCTATAATGTTATTCACGTAGCATCTTATACTCAAGAGTCTTGAGGAAGTTTTGCACTTAAGATCTTGTAATATAAGGACCCAAAAGGGCCATCAATCTAGCCTAAACCAATCAAACTTAAAGGCAATATATTGGAAAACTAAAGTTAATTCAATCAAACTCAAGGAAAGATTTCCAAACACCTCAGCGATGTGTTATTCTATGCTCTCCTTACCAAAAACTGGAATTTTCAAATCTAAAGCGTGGCATGAGTGTGTATGGCATATGGACTCGAAGCTACCCGCTGACAGCGTGTTTTACCTGTGAGGTATTTTTGTGCAAAAACAAACAGCGACAGGTTCAACATGCTCATTATTAACTACTAAATAACAGCCGCAAACAGAGTCGCAGTCGGAATCGGAGTCAGAGTCAGAGTCGGAGTCGGAGTCAAAAACGCAGTTGGAAGTTGGAGTCGGAGTTGGAGTCGGAGTCGGAGTGAGAAGCCGCAACTGTTGCAAACGGCCGGCATATGCACACGCGTTGAACATTTTGTATCTTGTGAATACGCAGCGCATGCACGTTGTGGCAGGGTCGTAGGCTTAGAGGTTGGTAGGCTGAAGGCCTTCTGCCCCTTTTGGGGGCACGCCACTGCCGGTTGCAGAATTGGTAGCTCGACTAACGGTGCATTTTGCTATGCAACGCGCAAAACTTTTCGCCCCAACAACAACAACGACAACAACAACAACAATGACGACGACCTTTTCAAGCCCAAAGCGCCAGGTTTTATCAGCGCTTGGCAAATCTGCAACGAGCCGCCGCCGCCGCCGCCGCTGGTGTGGGGAGGGGGGCTGCGGGGTTTGGGGTTCGCGTTGCAAGTCGGAATTGCACTTTGCATTTTGCCATTGCACTTGCTGTTGGAAATTAATTTTCGTGCAACAGCCGGAGCTCTAGAACAATAGACAAACAGCCGCGGCCAACGCTTCAACTTGTAGATAACTCCACTTGCGGTCCCTCCCTCCTACCGCACCGCACCCCCCGCCAAATAGAGCCGCTGCAGGGGCAACTAGAGGCTCCAACAGAGCCTCCGCAGAGTCCACATAGCTTGTGGCATGGCGGCACCCCCAACAAGTGGCAGGCGGAGAGTGAGGCAGGGAGAAAGAGGGAGTAAAGCAATGCATAGTTTTTGGGGCATACTTCTACTTGCCACACACACATACAACACACACACAACACACATAACACACACAACACACACACACACACACACACAACACACACAACACACAACACACACAACACACACACACACACACACACACACACACAACACACACAACACACAACACACACAACACACACAACACACACAACACACACAACACACACAACACACACACAACACACATACAACACACACAACACACACAACACACACAACAAACACACAACACACACAACACACACAACACACAACACACACAACACACAACACACACACAACACACACACAACGCACACAACACACACAACAAACACACAACACACAACACACACAGCAAACACACAACACACACAACACACACAACACACACAACACACACAACACACACACAACACACACACAACACACACACAACACACACAACACACACAACACACACACAACACACACAACACACACAACACACACAACACACACAACACACACAACACACACAACACACACAACA
>JBANCY010000718.1:0-21666 GCA_037040045.1 Phorticella flavipennis | reverse complement strand
AAAGCAAAAAGCCTCGCCAGAGGAAGATGCTTCAGGTTGTGACCCGATAGGGTTGTTATAGCCATATAATAATAATAATAAAGAATCAAACCAATGGAAAATATAGACAAGCCAGAATATTAGGGATATGGCAACTATACTATATATAGTGGTCAGATTGTTAATAAATTTGATGGACGAATAGACAGAAAAGAATCTAAACTATGTAAAAACTTCCCATTTATTGGCATGAAGAACATGGGAATTATTAGTTGTAGTAGTAAGATCCTTATAAAATACGTAATACTTATATATTACTAACCAAATCCATTTAATAACTTTTACAGGCTTTCAAAAAATTTGCTGTGGAACAAATGAAAATTACGAATTGTAATTTCATTGGTAATTTGCCAACACGGGCCTTCTACGAGCTGGAGGTGACCCACGAGCTGAGCATACGTAACAATCAGTTCCAAGAACTGCATTCTCATGCATTTTCTTTTAAACGTAAGTAAAATCTTCTGAAAAATGAGGATTATATTCAAAATCTATCCCGAAGATCCATAATACACACAACACAGTTGTATGTATTTGAAAAGACAGCACGAAAGTAGGCAACGATTTCTTTCCAAAAAATTGACTATCTTCTGTTCGTAAAATTCAATTTAGAACATTTTCCGTTCTTATTAACCGATTGGCCTGAAATTTTCTAGATTATTAAATAATAAAGATATTTAACTATATAGAAAATGTATTTATGTAACGATTCAATTGGGCCATTTCCAACATGCTAAAGAAATTTCATTTGAATTTGGTATTTTCTAAATACCTAAATTATACTAACTGAAAGAAACGAAAATAAAATAAGAACAAACGAAAAACTCAAAATATTTTTTTAAATATTTATTGAAAATCAACAAAAAAAATAATACAAAAACAAAAAATTTAAAAGCTTAAATAAAATCCATTTAATTTTCCCCAATAATTAATAATAATTTTCCTAACTTTTCTCGCAGTCATCTCAAAGCTGAGCCTGAGCGACAACCGCTTTGCGGCCGTCGACGGCGAGTGGCTGGAGGCGCACATCCGGGATGCGGTCACGTTGCGTGGCAACCACTTTGGCGCCACTAGCGACATTGCCTTCCGCAGCCTGACCGTGCACCGGGATTACCATCTGAGCGAGCGGCTGGAGCTCCGTTTCCACAACAACACGGTGCGCAGTGCTGCCGCTGCCGGTGGTGCTGGCGGTGCAGGCGTTGCCAATGCGCTGGCGCCACCACAACCGTTGCGCTTCGACGAACGCTTCGCGTTGAGCTTACGTCAATTGTGTTACGACAATGTCTGGAGCTGTGAGCAGCTGGACACTAGTGTCCAACCGCCATTGCCACGCTCTGAGTTCTTTCGCCAGCACAGCGAGCAGTTGCTCTTCCGGCGTGCCACAGATGCCAGGGAAGCCGCAGCGACAGCACAGTATGTGCCACTGCGTCAGCTGATCACCGAGCAGTGCCAGCGCACCAGTTATGTGGCATACATTGTGGCAGGCAGCGTGCTGCTGGCGCTGCTTGTGGTGGTGCTGCTGCTGTTGCTCTGGTGGCGCCTCGTGCAGCGGCGCCGGCGACGCAAGCTGGATGTGGTGCAGCCGGAGCCGCGCACCTACAAGGAGACACAGATTGTATACCAAATCGAAAATGCTGGCCTGCTCAAGACTGATTTGTGAACCACAAAAGAAACCACTGGAAGCCACAGACAGACACACCACCACCACAACTACAAACGGAACCAAAACCACAGAAACACAGCTGAAAGAAGCTAAAAAAAAGAAAACTAAAACAAACAATCCAGAACGGATCGGAGCGGACCGGAGCAGAGCGGCGGCCCAGAAACCACCACAAGAGTGACCTTTCGTTGTACCAAATTATTAGCATACGATTTAGTTATATAACATATATGATATATATGTATCATTGTAAACTATGAGAACTTATAATTATATAAGCTGTAAATATCAGAAATCTTTGCGGACATTTTGCATGGGCCTCGAACTGCTCGAGGGAGGGTTTCCCAGTGGATCAGTGGTTTTTGGATTTATACATATATAAGGAGGAGCTTAAGATCAATTTTTCAGTCAGCTTGAGCTCTATATTTGATATTTTTGAGTCATTTCGATTGGTTTACATTAATCTTACCAGCCCCATTTTAAGGATATGAAAACCACTACAATAACTGTTAACAATAACAGCGCTCTGTTAACTAAACAGCAAAACTTTAACAGAGTTCACCCTATCGCGAAGAATCGACATTGAGCATAGCTTCTTTTAGCTGAAATTTTAGCCATTTTTCTTGCTGAAAAAAATCTAATTTAAAATCTAATCCTTAAAGGACTTACCCAATGGGCAGATATGATTCCAGCGCTTGATGCACTGTTAATTGTGGCTCGGATAGGGCGAAACCTTTGGAAAGCAAAGCATGATGTGTACTAATTGTCTCCTCAATACCGCTCATGTCATCCGCATCCTTGTCATCTAAGGGGAGTAGTTGGAAAATTGTTAAGTTTTTAGGGCCTTAAAAAGGGTATTATGGAACCAACCTGGTAAGTTCAGTTCTTTTTTCATTAAGTTGGCACTGCACATGCCGCCCAAATAGGCCAATTCCTGTTCCAAGCGTATGAGACACGAATTGCTGGCATTGATCTGAGTGAGATGGACATAGAAAAGAAGAAAGAGATGGCATATAGTTAAAGTAATGGCGGGAAAGACGAGAGGAGTGGAAACAATGTTTAGGATAAGAGTTACGTAGGAGGCGAGGGAGGATTCAACCTCCTCCCCACTAAATAAAAGTAGCTTCTTACCGCCGTGGGATTATCATAGCCAACAACCAGACACTTGAAACCATAACGATTATTATGCGGATCCTGTGCATATAACGATGCCGTTTCCAGTGAGAATTCCACACAATTTCCCGGCAAGATGAGCACATTCTGCAGCCAATTGGAGGCGCTGTCCAAAGGATGACAAAAGCTTTGAAAACTGAAAACTCCAAGCTCTACTCCAACCACTTACGTATTAAACTTCTTGACTACAATCCACTCGTGTTCCGTAGTATCCTGTGCCCGCAGCGTGGATGCTCCTGTTGTGCCCGGACTGCGACAGCAGCTGCTCATGGTGTACTGTGCATTGTGCCGCTTGCCGCTTACATTATTGTCCAGCATATCTAGGTAATCCTCTCCAGCTGCTGCTGCTGCTGGCGCAGCCGGGGCCGCTGCCGGCGCTGTGGCCTGACAAGGCTGTGGTGCAGCCGCCGGTCGCATTGGTATGGACAGCAGCAGGTAATCCTCGAGCTGTGCCGTGCCGCATTGTGCATCAAACTCTATGGTCAGCCATTGCACACAGGGAGGGAACTCCACACGATAGCAACTAATGCTGGCGCTGCGATAAGGATGTTCGCTCTCCACGATACAATAATGATTGCTGGTGGTGGTGCTAGTGGAGCTGCTGGTGTTGTTGGAGGCAGCTGCTGAGGCAGCATTGGCCTCCGCTTCGCTGCGCTGCTCCTTGGATACATGCAACTGATTGAGTGCCGCAATATGTGGCAATATCTCCTTGATGAGTCCCAGGATTTGCACAGAGCTCTTGGGATCACTGCAGGCCAGATTGGCTATGTGCGCATAGACCAGTGGCAGCAGCGTATGGAACATATTCGAGGCTGCCAAATTGAAGACTTCGAGCAGCTGCAGAGCAGCCACGCTGCCGCCCATGACCTGCGCCTCCTCGGAGTCGGAGTGCAGCAGCTGCTGGGGCAGTTGTGGTGGCAACTGCTGTTGCTGCTGCTCCTGCTCCAACTGTTGTTCAGGTGGTGCTGCAGCCAGTTCGTATTCGGCACGCTCGTTGCCATTCAGTTTGCCATTCAATTCGGCCGTCTCCTCGACGCCAATTTCCGTGGCGCCAATTTCGATTTCCATTTCAAATGGATTCGTGGAGCGTTTGTCAAACTTCAATGTTTCCATAATGCCCTTGGAAAAGGATTCAATGCGTTTGCCCAAATCTCTGGCCGTTGTAGTAAGCTGCGGATCGAGTGCGGTGCGTGAATTGTTGGCCCAATTGATGTCCATGTGCTCCTCAATGGGTGTTATATTATGCTCCGAGTCTATGGTCTGTGTGTGATTCGACGATGAGTTGTCTGTGGGCGAACAGGATGCAGCCATGGCATTGCGTGCTAGGATCAGCAGTTCTGTACACTTTTTGGTTATATCCGCGGCAATTTGCAGCGCGGTGTCCCGCGTTGAGATCTCATTGTTGGTCACGCAGGGCATGGCGGCAGTGGCATGTGACATTGTGGCAGTTGTCGCCGAGCAGGCGCCCAGCAGATCCTGCTGCTGCTGTTGTTGTGGTGCCTGTTGATGCTGCTGCTGTTGCTTGAGGGGCGTGCTGTAGTAGAGTATGCTGGGTATTTGGCCGCGTGCTGTGGTGGTGCCATTGAAACTCAAATCGCAGGCATAAAAGTGGAAGGTGGCACCGCAAGGACCACGCACCGTGGGCAAGCCTGCATCACCGGAACAGGTGCGTGCACCCTGCGAGCACAAGCGGAGAGCATAACGTGCATGTTCCTTGATGTGCACAGGATGTTCGAATTTAACTTCCGCCATATCATTGTGCACGGCATCCTGATCGTATGTGCCGGAAATGGACTCGAGGGTTTCCCACTTGTGTTGCGGCTGCAGATCCACTGTGTTGTCGTAGAGCAACTCCAGTTGATAGTCATAGCTACCCGAACCGGAGTAGATCATGGCACCGGCTATGGCTATGCCCGGACGATCCACGGAAAAGGCTATGGCATCTGGTCCAAAATTGCCAGTATTCCAGGTCCGACTCAAATCGCAGCGTACAAAACGTGAGCCGGTGGAGTGGAGCGTGCGTGGTGGCAGAAAGAGCTTATCATATTCACCCAGTGCGGTTTGATAGACAATCTCGGCCAGCACACGAGCCAACAGATGACAGCAATTGTCAATTAAACCCTGATTCACACACTCCTTGATGGCATAACTGCCACCCATGCTGCGATTATAGATGGATTCAATGCGCGAACGGATGGGGCTGGCAATAATGTCCAACAGACGCACCAGAACATCCTTGAAAGTCCAGGAATTGCTCAGAAAGTCGCTCTTCTCCTGCTGCGTGCGATAGATCATCTGCTCCACCAACATGGGATACTGATGTGCATCCGTAGAGGATAACATGGGCAGACCGGAATTATCAGATGGACTAATGATAGATTGCCGTTCATTGCCGGCAGTATTGAGCAGGGAAAATGTGGCACGCAGCTTGACGGTGGGTGAACAAAGCCCGGCAAGTATGGCGCTTAAAAGACGCGAATGTAGAGCACCACGGTCCATTTGGGAGAGCAAATCACACAGGCAGTTCCATTTGAGAGATGATGTAGGATAAAAGGCGTCAAAACATGCAACAAAACTCAAATGGCATTCGTCTAGGATTTCGATTACCAGAGCATAACCTGAAATTGTGGGAAAAGTGTTAGGGAAATCGATAAGGATTGGGGCTTAAAGTGTTGCACCTTCATCTGTGGTCACATCCTTGAAAATATCATCACAAAATATGGTTATAAGCAGGGCACGCACATTGCCAATCGCCTCGGCCAGTTGTATGTTCTCAAAATTGTTCTTACGTGATGCAGCCAGGCCGGCGCCCAGATTGGACAGCGCTGCCGTCAGGCTGGCGGCTTCTCCTAGATATTTGCCCGCATTGCTGAGCACGCGCGTCGTGGTCTTCTCTGTAAATGGACGGAAAACGTGAGCACCTTAGCACCATTGTGAGAAACTCCATGAAATTTACCTTTATTGGGCTTTTGTTGCAGCTTGGAAAACACCGCAGCAACTGTAGCACCACTGCCCACTGTGGCCGTGGGATTACTGCCAGTGGCTGTGGCGGCTGCAGCCATTGCCGCAGCAGCTGCTGCTGTATTGGAGCGTTGTGGATAGATCTCATTGGTATATTTACGTAACAAGCGCAGGCAGGATTTGTTGACATAGCCCAGATACTGCAAGGTTTGCTGCAGCTGGAGCGGACGTGCACGATCACGTTGCTCGCGCAGTTGTATCCGAAAGCTCTCCCAGGCCCAGTTGAGCAGCACCACCAAACTCTCGAAGCACTCGCGGCTCACGCTGTTGGCGAAGGCGCGGGAGATGCGCTGCACGGGATCCGCATCGAGTGGTACCGGTGGCTGTTTGCAGTCCTGCGTAACCAGACGATACAATATGGCGGGTATTTGACCGGAGTTGACATCGGTGCCATTGTTGGCCTTTTTACTAGACTTAAATGTAAACACCACCTGATCCTCGGTGGTTACCGACGCCTGGCCGCAAGAGCCACAATCCGACGAGGGCCCGGCTATGCGTGCCCAGATCAAATACCAACGTCCAGCAGCTGCACTCACCGGCTTGGGCAATAGTATATGATATTTGCTACGTGCCGCGCATTCGTAGGGCACTTCCTTGGTCTCGCTTATGAGCACGCCCTCCTTTTCATAGCCACCGCCATCGGTGCCCAGATCATAGAGCTTCAGTTTACAGCTATATTCACCGCGTCCGCCAAACATGGCGAAGCCGCATATGACAATATCCGTGTCCGCCGTAAAGCGCACCGCCTCCACACTGTGTCCGGAGTAGCCCCAACCGCCGCCAAAGTTATCGAAACGATTGACCACTTGGTACTCGCCGCTCTGCGCCTCCGCCGTCTGCAGCGTTTGCTTGGGCAGCACTTGTTCAAAGCAACCGGGTATATTATCCTGTGCCGAGGTTAATATGTCCAGACATGCCAACAGGTTGAGTGCCGCTTGGGAGCGTGAAATGCGTGCCTCCGGCTTGCTGGGCAGCGACAATTCCGGCGACAGCAAGGCGCGATAGTTGCCCACGTTCTGCAAGAAAAGTGGCTACATTTAAGGCAACATTTGAGACATGTTTCCGGTCACAAAGACTTACCACCTCGCACTCGGCTATTTCGCTGGCGACGACATTATAACAACGCAGTCGCTTGGTATGACCATCAAAGACCCAGAGCACATTGTAGTTGGGATCCATGGCAAAAGCTACTTGCGGCGGCAACGCCTGCTGTTCCGGCGACGTGGGACAAACAACAGACGTCTCTGGGCGGGGACGCACACGTCTTTGACGTGGCGTGGTAGCCAACGAGGAAGGCAGCGCTGTCTCCAGTTGCTCCTCGAATATGTGATTACGTGCCTCGTGCATGCTGCGTGACATTTGCTCATTGATGGGCACCCCAGCGGTGCTGCTGCTGTGTGGCAGCGGCAACTCTGACACGGGCGTGGCCACATCCACATTCCGATTGATCTCGGGCTGTGCCTGCACCGGCTGCGTTTGCAGCAACTGAGCAAAGTTGGTTTGGCCATGATAATGCGGCGTGCAGCTCCCATCGCTGCGATTTATGGAAAGCGTTTGAAAGGACAATGGTATGCTGGGTATGAGTACTGTGGAAGAGGTTGACATTAACTAATTCCCGGAAAGAGTAGCTCATTTGGACTTACGTATGGTCTTCTTGTTGGCCACCACATGCATCTTGGGCAGCATTTGAGCGGTTATCAGCGATTCGTCAATTTTTATAAAAGTCTGATCACCGTTGGCGCCAATCCAGGTTACCTTCTTGCCAAAGCTGGGACCCAGGC
The DNA here is from genome assembly GCA_037040045.1 of Phorticella flavipennis. Lineage (NCBI taxonomy): Eukaryota > Metazoa > Arthropoda > Insecta > Diptera > Drosophilidae > Phorticella > Phorticella flavipennis. The sequence goes on along the minus strand of JBANCY010000718.1, from coordinate 13,995 downwards.
CACTGTAAAGTTCCGAAAATTAGTCAAAATCAAAGCTAGAAGCTCTCCAAGCACTTACAATACCGCGCCCGGCGCACAGTTCCATAGAAATTTCTGACGTGGTGTTAAAATGGACGACGTATTGGCCGGTATGAGAATAGTTGATTCCTTGGAGCCACCCGGCAGCATGCAGGCAGCCTCCTGTGTAGTTGCCTCCTCATCCGCTTGCGGCAGGGGCTGATTAGTTGGGATGAGTCCGGGTTTTTGTCCATAGTCGCTGGGCAGACGACCTAGTTGACCCTTTTGATAGTTGCCAAATGTGTAGACTACACCCTTGTTGGTCAGCAGCACCGTGTGATTGCTGCCAGCGGCCACCTGGCTAATAGCGCCTTGCACCTGCACACGTATGGGTCCAGTTACAGGCTGCAAATCTCCCGTGCCGAGTTGTCCGTATTGATTGCTGCCAAATGTAAAGACTTCACCGGCCAGCGTAAGCAACACCGTGTGATGCAGGCCACAGGCCACTTGAACCACCGCTGAGGTGCTGGGCAACTGGAGCATTTGTGGTGCCAGTGGTGCTACACGCGGTGGATCCTTTTCCAGATCGGTGGGTGTGCCACCGCCGCAGCCAGCAGCACCAGTGTCCAGTTCACAGGGTTTCTTCTCCTTGCGTCGCATAATCAAAGCCTTGGAACGCTGCTGACGCTGCAGTTCCCCAGGAAGTGGCTTCAGATCCGTTTTGCCATCCACTGCAAAAAGTTGGGATTGGATAAAATAAATATTTTGTTTCTTTTTAAGCCGAGCTTACCCAATTCACTCTCCTGCAGTGCGACGCAGGCGGCGCACAGCCCACACTTGGCACAACCCGCATCACCATGTCCGCAGGGACAAATGCTGCCCGCCAAGCGTTGCTCGAGCGGCACATTTAACGCGGAGACACAACTGACATTGTAGCCCGTGCATTCGCGGCACATGACACAGACACGACATTGACCCTGCACCAGATTATGGTCATCCGAATCGCAGAGCGTGGAGAAGTCGAATTTGTGACGAAATTTATCCGCCTGCTGGCCAAACAAAGCAAAGCCCGCGGAGGAGCAGGGCACATCCTTAACCGGCTGCATTTTGTTGAAGATGCGTCCACATTGTCCTTTATTGTTGAGGCCAAAGGTGAAGAGCTGTCCCTTGGCATTTAGGGCCACGCAATGCGCTTTGCCCAGCGCCACCTTGGCCACATGTTGGTCTAGCAACTCACTGACAAAGCCCATGGAATCACAATGCGCTGTATCCTTGCCGTACATGATTAGTTTGCCGGTTTTGGTGACAAAGGCGGAAGTGCCATTATTGCATGCGGCATGCACTACGACGTGTCCATCCATTTTGCTCATCTTCTTGGGTTTGACAGCCTTTGGCTGCCGGCGATTCTTGGAGCTGTCACCATCCTCACCGCGTCTGGCGGTGCCGGCAAAATAAACAGTGCCATCATCGTTGACCAGGAGCGCGTGTATGCCATCATGACCCACGGCCACGTGCACAATATGCGCCGCCTTGGAGACAATGAGCTCGGTTAGCTTCAACGTGGGCGTGCGTCCGACACACTTCAGACCCAAAGCCGCAGATTTGCCGTAGTAATAGACGCGTCCATTGCTGGCACGCACCAGGCCAAAATCCTTGCCGCAGGCCAAGCCCAGGACATCGGCATCGCGACACGTTGCCGGCAACTTGGGCTCGAAGCTATTGTGTGCGGATTGTATGCGCTGGATCTGGTGCTGATTGAGCAGCTCATCTTCAAAGGCGGCGTAGCCCAAGGTGCGAAACTTCTTGCGTGCCAGCTGCAGGGGCAGCTCAAAGGGCGGAGGTTCGCTGCTGTAGTTGTTGTGATAGAGGTTCACCTTCTTGACCACCAAGGTATCCTGGGAAGCAATAGGAAGTATATTAATTCTAGCTCAAAACCAACTAAAGCCAAACTTACATCCCGATTACTGCAAATGGCATGCAGTGCATCATCATCCGTAAAAAGCACATAGTTGAGTCCATCCCGCACGGTTAGCATATTCAGTGGATTTATGGTTTTGACCGCCAGTGTGTCCATGCCCACCAGCTGCAGCTGGTCAGCGCTGCGCTTGCAATTCCGCCGGTAATACAGCTGCCCGCTGCTGTAGCCTAGCCAGGGATTACGCTCCCGGCTGAAATCCTCGTTCTGCGCATAGATATGGCCCTTGTAGGAACCACCAAACCCAGTGCCGACCTTGAACAAGGTGCCGCCATAGATCAAATAGTTAAAGATGCCATCACAGGTCATGGCCGGCGCATTGGGTTGTTGTGGCAATGTCAACGCCGGCAATTTGACGGGAAACTCGTCAATCAGCGAATTAAGCGGCACGCCGTGACTATGAAAATCCGGCCGTGTGGGCTTGTTCAGCGCTGCGCTGATTACCGTATTCTGCAGCGAGGAGAGCACCGCTGGCAATTGCACCACCTGCGACGACATCTGTTTGGGTGACATGAGCAGCGCTGCAATGGCTTTAAGCATCTTGCCCGTATCGCCCCGTGCAATGCAGAGTCCCAGTAAAGCCGAACAGGCCATGGCGGACCAATTGGCCTCGGCACCAGAGCCCGTGTTATTGGGCATAGTGGACAAATCCAGCAGTAAATCATATAGTGGTATTATCAGATCCTCCGGTTCGAGTTTAAACGACTCCGGCTGTTGGCCCTGGATGACATCGAGTAGCGCCTTCAAGGCTTTGGTGCAGAGCAGCGGTTGTATGTGCCGTGCATCCGCAATCAGCTCGAACAGGCTGCGCAGACCCGCACCCACAATAAGTGGCACCGTGGCATAGACTGGTTCACGCTCCTCGGGCTCCTCCAAGTCAGAGTCGGCATCGCTATTGGCGCTATTGGTGGTACGCTTGTCCGCAGAGCCTGCAACGGCGCCAGCTGCACCAGCCACACCCGCGGCGCCCGCCGCAGCACCGCCCACCGCAAGCGGTGCATGGCAGGAGCAGTCCAACAAATTGCTAACCATGCAGCTGCCGGCACAGACCAGGCAACAGGAAGAGTCCATATTGCCGCTCCATTTCTTCAGCGCATTCGCATTGGACATGGCGCCATGCCCGCTGCCATCGTGGAAGAGGGCAAAACGTGTCTCCGCCTCCAGGACAGTGGAGCGTATGGCTGAGAATACGGCAAACTTGGAGGCATTCGGATCGAGTTCAATGTGTGCCACTGGAAAGGCGGGCATAAAAAGCAGCTGATCCTTGACCAAAGGTGGATCCAAGGGATTTACAATGCCCGCTGCAGCGCCACCGGCGGCATTGCCCTCAAGTATGGCAGCTGCGGCGGCAGCTTCCATGGCAGCCGCCGATTTTTCCTTGCGACTTTTGCGTTTTGTAAGAGCTTTACGCTCATTTTGCAATTTTCTGCAAAAAGAAAAATAAATTCAAATAATTAAAAATTGTTGAAGTCGAGCGGGAACAGCTGTTATCAATAGCAGAGATTGGTATGCTGAGCACAGAGATGGGCAAAAAAGTGTTTTAAATATTTAGAAGACAAGGGAATTTTTTTTAAATATTTATAGGGCAATAACTGGTTTCTTTTAAATAATTTATTATTTTGGATGCTTAGAAATTATTATTTAGTTTTAATATGCAATTATTTTGTAAACAAAAATATAGCTAAAATGGCTGTTATCGATAGCTGCAATTGTGAGCCAAATAATGTTTTAAATTTTAATAGGACAATAATTAACTTTTTATAGTAAATTTAATGTTATAAATGTTTAGGGAAATTGCAATAATTTCATCTTAATATAGCTAAAATTTATGTTTAATTTTGCCTGCCTTGAACCGCGTACTAGCCTTAACAAATTAGGAGCTTTGCTATCGATTTAACAATAAACAAATTAATGCAGGTCGCGGCACATTAACGATTTGGCAACGGGCACAGCTGTTATCGATCAGCTGTTGTAGGGGTGCTGCCCACTTGTCAGGCAAAAGCAGGCGCCAATTTCAACCCCGTCGCTAACGGCCCGAACACGAGACATCGCTAGGGGTTGAAGACCTACATACAATTCCCAGTAAAAAATCGATCGATTTTTTCAACCCCCCAAAAAGCCGCCGCCGCCGCCGTTGCAACAACTGCATTGTCTGGCCAGTGGCCACCCATTGTGGCAACCCTCTGGTATTTACCTGCGGGTATTGCTTGTGTACAACTCATAGAAATGATCGCCATATTTCATCGGATTTAATAATCCAACCATAGCTTTGGCCCAACAACAACACAAATTCACAATTTGACTACGAAATCGATTTTATGTATGCGCGTTCAGATACATATATATCTCGGTATGCCGATATAGCTATACCGTTAGCAGCGACGAACGACAACGAAACGAAACGTTTTTTCCTTTCTTCTATTTGGCAACACGCACTTTTTATAAATTATTAACAGCTCTCACTTTTCACTCCCGTTTCTTTTTTAACTTTCTTTTGGCTACAATTTATTGCACAAACATTTACAAAAAAAACTAAGATTTAACTATTCTACAGTCGAACTTAATGCATATTTCTTGTTGTCTGATTGCACCACCCGCTGGAGAACGAGTTCAAAACTATCGATATCTGGCGACCGACAAGTTGCAGTCAATGGCGCTGCTATCGTTATTTATAAGACAGCCCTTACAGCCAGTGCTGCCAACTTTTCTGAAGAGTCCGAAAAATTCTTTAAAAAAAGCTAAAAAAAATAACTTTTTGTACGTTTTTGTCAACATCATACAAAATTTGTATAATATTGTCTAACTCGAAGGGGTTGCCCGAATCTTGATTTATTTACTATATGTACCAATTATGTTTATACATACTTTGAGGCAGGACACAAAATATTTTTTTTTATAAAAATGCGGTTCAAAATAATAAAAAAAATTTCTGGTTTTAATAAAAACCAGAAATCCCGCTTTTCGCATTTTCGAAAATTTTCCCCCTGAAGAAGCCAGATATGACGGGAATAAGCGGAGCTGGCAGCCTTGCCTTGAAAATCTAATATATTATTTATCTATTAAATTTCTAAAAATTAAAGTAATTAAATAATTTATAAAATAATATTAATAAACTAACAACAACAAACTCGCTGTTATTAACATAGTGCTAACAGAAAGACATTTGGAAATACATTTATAAAATAAAATATTTTATTTTTTTACTGTAACTATAACCTATATAATCTATGTGCTTACTCAAACTTTAATAATCTTAATATTTTTACTTTATTTTCAATTGTGCAGCCCTGAATTATCGCAGCTGTTCAAATCTTACGCGCAAAATATCGATATTTATTAACATGCACTTTTAACATTATGTTAACACTAATTTCATTTATATTTATTATTTTCAATGCTCATCAGTTTCTACACAGTTTTAAGTTTAAAATAACAAAAATCAAGTCACATGTGCCCTGCTGAAACTTTTTTAAAATCTGTGACAATCGTTTTCGATATCGATATACCTGTGTCACCACTAAAAACAGCTGAACTGACAGCAGCGCCGCAACCAGCACCAACGAAAAACATTTTACGTAATTTATTTTTGTTATTTTTAATGCATTTTGTATGGAATAACCGAGATTTTCGAACGCACTTGCAGCATGGGCAACGCTCTGAACCATTATTTGAAGCCAGACGTAATGCCAGGGCCGGACGTGGTGCCCAGCTTCGATCCCATGCTGGGCTTCGAGTCGCGCAAGGAACGCGTCATGATTGCCACCAAAGAGGAAATGGAGTCCGCCAAGATCCCCCTGGAGAACCGGGACTACTGCGCCCACAAGCTGATCACCTACCAAGCCTGCCGCGCCGACAAGTTCCCCTTCGTCTACCAGTGCGCCCACGAGAAGCACGACTATTTGACCTGCGAGTACGAGGACTACGTGCTCCGCATGAAGGAGTTCGAGCGGGAGCGCCGGCTGCTGGAGCGCCAGAAGCGCCTCAACAAGGCGGGCGCCGCATAGGCCCGCCTAACTATCCAAGTTCAGTTCAGTTCTGTTCCCCGAGGGAAAGGCTAGGGAATTCCTGTGGACGCCACTCGAATTCCGCACACTGCCCGCCCGTCGCAGGCGGAAATTTAAATAAACACCATGCCTAGTAATAATATGGATCTGTTTCTTTTTTTTTTAGTAAATTATATTAAAGAAAACGAAAATTGTTAAAACAATACGAAAAACCAAAGTGTAACTCGAAGTGAGAAAACCGAGCTTTTAATTGGAAACAATCCATGGACGTGACGATGCTTAAGAAGCCTTTAGAGGCTTAGATGACTCAATTGGACTTCAAGGAGGAGCTTTTAATTGGATGAACTGCGTGTGAAACTGTTTTTATAGAAGCTTCAATGTGCTTTCTACATGAGCTTTTAACATGGCTTAACTTCAAGTTACTTCTTTAGAGCTTTCTTTTGGAACTGCTAAATAGACGTGAACCGGTTTCACAGATGTTTTTTAAACATATTTTCGAACATTTTGTTCAAGAGCTTTTCTGTAGAAGTTAAGCTTCCTGAACCAACTTTATCAACATTGTTCAACTTCAACTTAGAAACTTTTAAACAGCGTGAACCGATTTTATAGGTGCTCCGACACATATTTTTAAAGATCATCATGAAGAAACTTTCAGGAGCTTTGCTCTGGTAACTAAGCTCCTGAGACCGACTTTAATCTAGTACATTCTGAATGAGGCTCAACTTCAAGTAAATTTTTATAGGTTTCCAAAAGATATGAACGGCTTTGCAGTTGTTCTGACACATATTTTCCAAATTTGTTAAAGCTTTCGGGAGCTTTGCCCTTGCAACTAAACTCCAAAATCCTGAATCCAAGACATTTTAAACGTTACTCAACTTTAAGTTTTAAAATTTTTAGAAACTTCCTATCGAAATTATTAAACAGTTCAAACGGTGTGAACCGATTTTCTGCGGCATTTTTTAACATTTTTTGAGAAAGCTTTCAGAAGTTTTGCCATGGTAACTTTTTTCCCTAAACGGACTTCAGCTCTCAAAAATTTTTACTATGACTTAACCTGAATTTATTTCTTGAAAGTTTTCTACTTAATAGGTTCAAAGTCGTCCTATTATCCTTGAACCTTTAAAAAATTATGCCTATTTTTTGGCACACATATTTTTCGGAATCAAGAGATTAAGGCTTGCTTACAATATACCCTATATTTAATATGGACTTTCCACTGTGACATTCTGCAAGATATTTTTCAAAACTTATTTTCAGGTTTTGTAGAACCAAAGTCCAGAGATTAAGATACTTGTTGTGCGCTCGCAAATTGTGGATCTGCCGAAACATATGTTTGTATAATATAAAAGCTGATTGCGCTTTTTGTATTTTGGAACTGAAACTTCCAATTCTATTTTGAAATTAGAAAACCTGCAAATTTCGAAATAAGAAAACCTATAAATTAGAGCTATCGATTTTGAGATTCTTATTGGAACTTTTTACTTATATATTATATTTTCCCCTGGTTTTTAAACTGTTATCGATATAAAAAATCGAAATATTTTTCGAAACTGCTATTTTTGGATCCTTATTGACATTTTCGAAACTTAATATTATTTGCAATTAATTTGATAGCTTTTATCGATACTCAATGTTATGAATTCATTTCGAAACTGATGACAACTTTTTGTGTCTTTGAGTCTTTTCTTTCAAAATGTGAAGATTGGGAAATATGGGATTTCCTTGGGTTTAAGAAAGTTGCAGAATTATTTGGTTAATCACGGGGTCATCCTATTCAGGATTGTGAAAAATGTATTAGTTTCATTAGTTTCTGAAATATCCTGACAATCGCCTTTGGAAACAATGTTTCGAGAAAAACACGGTCAAAGTTTGAAGTGGTTAAAACTACGGTTTTTTTTTTAATGGGACTCTCTACCAAAGGATCTATCTCCTACACTTTTATGCCGATTGTCTTGAAACTTTCAGAAAATATTCTAGACACATTAAAGGCCTTAAAAATCGTAAACCCATGTAACCCTTTAAAACTGTTATCGAGCTTAACTGTTAAAAATGCGGTTTTGCTGTTATCGATATTAGCTATTAATAAAGCGCAGTAACATACGCTGTGACTGTTAACAACAAGGTTTTCGAAACTGTTATCCAATTAAGCTGTTAACATTAAGCATTTTACTGCTGTTCTGTTCAAGCTGTTAAAGAGTATTTACATTGTTGCTGTTAAAAGGACATGGCAACTGTGCGTTGGCTCTGTTACTCTTAACAGCATGTTAATCGACCGATCGATAAATAATTAAAGGGGTTTCCTTTGGATTTCGCATAACACTTTATTCTTTAAAGATCACTGGAGTAACCTGAATTTGTAACTTAAATTACAATTGCTTTTTGTATAATAAATGCACACAAACAAAAAAATAGATAAACACACACACACACACATACAGATACATACACACACACACTTAGACAACTACACACACACACATGGCAAGGATATCCATTTTCATTAACAGATATTGTTTGTGTTTATGTTGTTGTTCCAGTTGTAGTTGTTGTTTTGTTTATAATTAACGCTAAAAAGTAACTACGATGTTGACACTGATAAGGAGGCGTAGGGGGAGGCAAGGGAGGAGGAGGCTTGTGACTAATGTTTAACAATTTGCAAATTGTGACATGTTTTGAGATAAAATGCGAGCAGGTTCTTTGGTAAATGGTCTCCGACATGGTCCGTCATGGCATGGCCGGTTCCGGCAGAGGCTGGCGGGGATTTGTCTCATCAAATGCCCAGTTTGCGCCAAAAGAGATGCATCCGTCCCTGCGTCTCGAATATGCTGCGCAGCATGAGGACCTGGATGAGGCCGACGCCGATCATGGCGCTGATCTGGAGCATGGACCAGTTGTTGACCTTCTGGAAGTTGGCCTCGGCCAGGTTGCGGTCGCGCGCCTCGTGGGAGCGCAACATGTCCTGCAACTGGCGCGCCTTGGTCAGCTGCTGGCGTATGCGCCCGAGGAAGTCCATGATGTCCTGCACCTTCATGTCGTAATACTCCTCCGGCGACAGGCCCGTGAGTTCATCGAGATCCCGCCATTGATTCTGGTCGCCGCCTTCGCCAGCGCCGACGCCGGCGCGTTCCACAATCAGCTCGAAGAACACGGTCTTCCGATTGAACATGCTGAAGCTGTTGTCGAAACAGAACCGATAGTCGCCCTCCTTCTGCACCTCATGATTATGCATATTCTCCGGCTTCTTGTAGTCGCTCACGATGACCAGCCCAATGGGGTCCAGCAGTGCGAAGCTAATGTCCAGATCACCGTGTCCGCCATCGATCACCTGGTACTCGAAGTCGATAGTCTCTCCGGCCTTGACATTGTGGTACAAACACTCCTTCTTGCCGGCGTCCACGTAGACCGTCATCTCCTTCTCGTAGCCCCTGACGCCGCCCGGCAGCTGCACCAGCAGCGCCAGCAGCAGGGCCGGGCCCAACCAGCGATGCCAGTTCGGTAGCAGCTGCAATGCGTGACAAATTCTGCATTAATCGGTGTAAATAACAACATTTGCGGCGTTCTCTCTTATCGCTCAATTCGCTTACCATTTCGCTTTGTTTAAATGTATAAATCAAAGTGCGAAAAGCTTGTGGCGTGCCTAAAAATGGCGATATGACTGCGCTGATTGTTGCTGCTATTTTTAAAACTATCGACTATCGATAGGCAGTCAGAACTTAACGAACAGCTGCGGTGATAAATGTAAGCGCCGATAATTTTGTACGTCAGGGCTGCAAAAACAGCATTTAAATTTAAAAAAAATAACCAAATTTTTAAAATAGACATATACAATATTATTTTTTGTCATTTGTTTTACTTTCAAACTTTACATATTGTTTTTAATTATTTAGATGTAAAATAATATTTATTAGTAAAAAATAATACATTTTTAATTAAAACAACTGTCACATGCGCAACAAACAATTTTATCGATTGTTGTTTGTGTTTTCGATAGTTTTTATAGTTTTCAAGCTTCAAATATTTTATATAATAATTAGACGTAATTATTAATTATATTATTCAAAATAAATTTATTTATCTATGAATATGGTTTAATAATAGCAACAAACATATTGATTACATATAAATAACGCTCAAAATGGCACTAGCAACTGCTGTTAACAGCGCTATGTAAAATTAAAAGTTTGCCTGTAAAATGCAATAGATGGCGCTGTTGAACGTAAAATTTGAATTTAACGGAATTTCAAATGCTTTTCAAGACAAATTAAGTGAACTTAACTAAAAATATGACATATTTAGGCAAAATAACAATGTTTAAATATATTTTAAGCACAATTCAAACGTTGTTAGCTGCGTATCTATGTCGATACACTGACCTTGGCCCAAAGCTACTAGTTTTACCTTGTGCCCTTTTTGCTTTCTTTGCTTTTCTTTTCAGCTTTTATACCTCGTACAGTGGCGTAGTCAAAGGGGATCTTGTGCCAAATTTTAACTGGGTTAAATAGCTGCAAGCCACATTTTGCTATCTCTGTTTGTGCCTCGCCTTTTGGCTTTAATTGGAAACAATGTAAATGCAAAAACAACGACAATTAGGTAATTAATTAAGCGCTCACACTTCATGACATTGAATGAACATATATATATATATATAGCTATATAACTATATATATGTGTGTGCAGGTATAGATATCTCTAACAAGTTCTAATCGCATCGAGTCCAGCCAAATGGGTCACATGCATAGCTCGTTTCCAATTTCAGGGCTAAACTGGCCCCTCTTGAACGAAGAGTCTACCTTATCACTTGACCAGGTCGCCCCAGCGCCGGCAAATCGCGCCTTATCAATATCATAATTATTTTTATCATTATTTTATTGCTTTCATTTCCTTTTTTTTGTCGCATAAACCTCATGTGATTACGCAATATTCGCCATAGGTTCTTTCCCCGCGCTTTATTAATCGAAATCTTATCAGGCTCGAGCGTTGCGATTAGGCCCAGGCCCAATGCCAATAATGACCTGGTATTAGCCATACCACTCGGTCGGGTGATATGGTGTGAGTTTAACGATTTCAAGAGCAGTTTTTTTTTCTTTTTTGGTGAAAAATTCCTTATTTGGTATAATTCAGAGCTTTTTGTGAAAACTGAATTTTCTTATGCTTTGGGGAATTTCAATTTTTTCTAAATTTTTATTAAAGCTTATTAAATTTTCCTTTTTTCGAAATTTTATTTTAGTTTTGAATAGGCTTATCAATTTTAATAAATAATAATAAATCTCTAGCTCGAAAAATAAAAAAGAAGCTTTTTTTCGAAAATTTCACCAAATTTTCTTATTATCTCTATATAGATTTTAATCGATTATCGGGCAAATGGGGCGTACCATTCAAAATTGATACCCGGATCATCTTAACAAGCTTGAACGCTCTAGCTCTTGTAGTCTTCGAGATCGACAGGTTCGACAGATGAACATGGCTATATCCATTAGATATAATCGACTGGGATATTGATGCTGTTCCAGAATATATTGACTTTATGGGGTCAGCGTGGCCTATTTCTGCAAAACTATTAGACGTCATTTCTCCTCCAATTTTCAGAACCATGGATCAGGGTTTAATATATGGCCTAACAACCCTATCGGGTCAAAGCCTGAAGCACTATTTTCCTTTATTTCTGCTTCCTCCACTGAAGGACTTTTTTTACATGGACGAATTTCAAATCCTACGCCACAACCTAGTTTTTCTAGAAGGGCCAAGGCCTATCGACATGACAGGAACTCGAACTCGCGCTTCTTGTTTGGCGGGACAGTGTGATATACACTGGTCCACCGAAGCCCCTAAATTAGGATATACAAAAGACAATTTCGAACTCTTCTTTGTTTTCCTAAGCGTGTTCTTTAATCACAGTTGATCTAAAAGAGTTAACTTATATTGATGTCCCTTATTCTATTCTACAATTTTCTTACAGATTTTCTTTTATTTTGGTTCATATATATATATATATATATATATATATATATAGGTTTAATGGGCTTTGAAATGATTGATGGAACTAATTTTAGTCTAATTTTACACGCATGTCTCCAACTCTGTTTATTTCTTAGATAAAAAGTCGTAAACAAGCATTATTAATAACATATAGCATATCGTATACTCCTCCATTTATCTCAAATTCTTATCACATTACGCAATTACGTGACGGTTTAGGTTTTTGCGTCAATTTGAGTGCTTTACGCTTATCAAAAAAAGAAAAAAAGAAAAGAAAACGTAAGACCAAATATGGCAATAAATCAAAAATGTGACTCGATTAAAAATAAAGAATAAAATCTAGAACAATCCTAGAAAATATCAAGAAGAGAAGAAGAACTATCTGATATCTTCTTAGCAGTCTCTTCCAGTTTCTAGTCAATCTTCCTGCGCTAATTAATTTGTCAATTTTTAACATTATCTGCGGCATCATTTGCTCTCAACTATCGTTATTGTTATCGTTATCGTTATCGTTACAGAAAAACAGCAATGACAAAACATTGCACAAAAATTGAAAAATGTTCAAGCAATTTGCAAATAACAGTTGTAATTTCGATATCTTTGTTAAATACCCTTGAAGACTTATCGATAGTTTGAAAGATGATAAAATGACAAATGGAAGATGAACTACAAATGGAAAAAACAGCAATTATTTGCATACAATCGATGAACTTGAATGAACACGATAAGTGAAGCTTACTTTTTCTCTAAAATGAAACTGAACTACAATAGTATGTGTAATCGATAGTTTTCTCAGTATAACAATCTAATATTTGACTGTTGTTATACACTGATCCCAATCGAAAATTGGTATAACAGGCAGAAAGAGGCGTGGCAGACGCCATAAACTATATATATTCTTGATCAGAATCAACAGCCGATAAAGCCCTGACTTGTCCGTCCGTATGAACGCCTTGATTTTCGAGATTATAAGAGCTAGAGAACCAAAATCGGCATGAAGGTCCGTCCATACAATACACGTATCAAGCTCTGACCATTTGTAGATACCACGCCCCCTACACCCGATAAACGATTTTCTATAAAATAGCCATAACTTTTGCATATTGAGCGACATTGACATTATTGATACACCCCTCCATTTTCCTGGAAGGTAGCGAATTTTATTTAGAAGCCACAATTTTTATGCTAGAGTTATGAAATTTGGTATGCAGCTGCCCATAGACCCTATGCTAAAAGTGGCATCCAAAATTTTTCTTAATTCTATTATGGTACCCTAAATTTAAGAAGTGCTTATAATCAAAAATATATCTATTGATTACTACGCCATATAGCCAAAGATACTGTAAAGTATTCAAAACGATCCAAACTTTGGCTTTTTAAGCAATTGATATTGTCGATAGTTGCTGCGGTAAAGCTGTTAAATTATCGATAACACCATTCTATAATTTCTATAACTTTTGAGCGTCGTGAAGACACATGCGATATATCGATAACTTTGCAACTCAACTCTCAAACCGCCGGTCCGTGCCATGAGGATACATACTCAATACATATGTATAGTGAAACCTCTCTACAGTGGACAGCGACGGTCGCCTGAAATTTGTCCACTAATGGGAGGTTCATTTACATGTTTTTCCCCCATTTCCCAAGTTTTGTCCATTAAAAGGAGGTGTCCACTTATGAGAGTGTCCACTGTATATGTACGTATCTCATCCGATAGCTGAGATACCCTACGCCAAGGGCAGCCATCCATCAAAGTGGCAACTGCTGCAGCGGCTGCAGCCGCATGCTGTGAACTTGCCTCATCTGCTGATAACCTTCACATTTTGTTTGCCGCTTCGACAGAGGGCAGCAGCAACAACAACAACAACTGGAGTGACAAAGCCAAGCAAACATATATATATGTACATATAATTATACATGTATCTCTATGTACAAATATATATATATATATATATATATATATATATATATGTATATATGTGCGTGCAGATGTCTCGAGTGGAGAGGGTGGCAAATAAGAGTAGAATGGCAAAAGGACGA
>JBANCY010000717.1:2071-21674 GCA_037040045.1 Phorticella flavipennis | reverse complement strand
TTATAATTTTGTATATATACTAATGATATTGTATATGTAAAATTAACTAAAAGCAATAATTATTGTATTAAGGATAAATCGTGGCTCGTCAGTCTTTACTATCGATATTTCATCTCAGCTCCAGCAAGTCCCTTGGACAAAGCACATCTCTATTGAACAGCAATTCGGTCGTGTGCAATAAAACATTATTTTCAATGTGAAAACGCATAAATTAATTAATAAAACTAATGAAAAAACACAGAATGAAAACCATGCTAAACATGTGCAATAAAAGTAAGTCGCGAATTTTGTGCCAAATATGCGAAAAATGTGTGTGAAAATTTTCAAAATTCCTGGTGCTCCGCTGGCCACGGAGAGCGAGCGAGAGCGCGACACTGCGTGAGCGACAGAGAGAGCAGAGAAATCAATAAAAACTTGTCGTAGCTCGCGATTGGCACGAGCAAAACAAAGAGCACGAAACGAATGTGCGTAGAATACGAAAAGCACGAAAAACACAAAACGAACAGCCGTTAACCGTTCCCAATTCGGCCAGATTCACGGCCCAAATGCGTTGGCAGCAGCGACAGATTCGCAACAAAAAGAACTGAAAGAAAAGAAAAACACAAAAAAGAACTGCAAAACGGGACAAGTGAAAAGTAAACAGCTGTTGTTTACCGCTATTTGTGCAATCAGTAAATATTTGTGTTGTTGTTGTTAATATTGATATTGTCGAGTGTATGTGTGTGTGTGTGTGTGTGTGTGTGATTTATTGATAAGCTGCCAAAGCAAATACATTTAACCCGTTGTCTGTTGACCCTCGGAACCCCTCGGAATTGAACCGAATTGAATGAAAAGTGCCGCGCTGCAGTGCCGCCCACGCTCAAACGTTTCCTCTGTGGCCTCCTCCCCACTGCGCCTGCCCCTCCTACATCCACATACATACACACACACACTCGCATACGTGAGATCACAGAGACAGGCAATGCTCGCACGTTCGTTCACTTCGCACAGTGGGCAAATGATGAAATGCTTTAAGGCTCTTTGAAAAAAATAGTACACTTTGGTCTGGGGCCTCAGTGGACCAGTGGGTAGCGCACTGTCCCGCCAAACTAGATGTGTGGGTTCGAGTCCCACCAATGTACTTAGCATGACTCTGCTGAAAAAACTAGGTTGTGTTTTTAGTAAAGAAAGAAGAAATAAACACAAGTAGTTCTTCAGGCTGTGACACGATTGGGGCTGTTTTGGTCATAGATAATAAGAAAGCTTCGTAGACCTCTCAAATGGTTCGTAGGAATAAAGAAATCGATTGGGCCATGCACCTGTTTCTATACGTTCCGTGACCGTGTGTATGTATTTATGCAAACCAATCGCTCAATTTTTGAGCTAATGCAATGGGACTTGGTCTTCTTGGTCTTCTTATGCACATAGTCCGTGCATCTCGGAACCGGCAGGATCGAACCATTAAATGATATAGCTGTCATATAACTAAAAGTCGGATTTGTCCATATTTGCCAAATTTTTTTAGGTTAGATTCTTCCTTACCTTACCTATTCCTCCACCAAATTTCATAAGAAACAGAATTTCAATATCATATAGCTCCCATATTTGATTTTGCCCATATTTGCCATGTTTTTCAAGCTATTAGATTGGCAAAATACACAAACTTAGTATCTATCGCGCCATTATCTAATTTCAAATGACTTGAACCATAGCTGTCATAGAACTTAAAATCTCGTTCCTCGTATACCATATGTTCTTTAAGCTATTGGATTGAATATTTTAATAGAATTTTTATGTACCATGTTTCTACAAATTGGTGGAAATCTGCATGAAAGATCTAGTCGGGGTTCCCGTTGACGGGATGTTATCCATAGGTGGATACCATATGTGCAGATTGGCTTTATCATGGACTTATTCAGTATAATAGAACTTTGTTTTGCAGACCTAACTTAATTTTTGGAAATATGTTGTTGTTTGGTGGCCTCGAAAAAATAGTAGTATATAAAAATCATAAGGAAGAAAAAAGGAGATTTAAATACCACCCGCGCAGAAAATCATTTCAGAGAAAGTGGAAAAAAAGCAAATAATGGTTCAGGCTGTAATCCGTATGGCCTTAATATCTTGTTTTTGTGATTTTCTTAAATAAAATAATAAAGAATTCTTTTCGGTTTGCTGATGCACTTTGAAGCTGTGACACAATATAGACACTCTGGAATAGATAGCATCGTCTTGTCCAGCTTGCCCAAAGACTAGTATAATAAGAGTAAATGAATAATAATAATAAATATCAAATGATTTTTGAATGGGTCATATCCATTCGTTTTTATAATATAAAATTTGAAGGAAATAGCTCGAAAATTCAAACGAACTTGGCCCATTGACTTTCATTTTATCCATTCCGAAGATAACTTTGGGAGCTTTCCCATAATGCTGGATACCTGAAGAAGTGTATCAAAACTGAAATAAACAAATATAATTTTTTTCTTTGAAATATTAGCTATTTGACCCACTGTGCCGAGGCGTGCAATGTTCTCACGTTCACTCGCTTAATGGGTAGCTTGTGGGCTATTGTGTGTGTGTGTTTCTGTTTGTGTGTAAACATTCCGCTTAAAAAATAAAAAAACAATAACAATATTAACAATACAAAAACAACAACGTCGAGACAATTGCTAAACCCAGCGCTGATTCACTCGCCACTCGGCCAACGTGGGCAGGCGTTAATTGAAGCGCTTGCGATAGTTACGGGCGGAGCGATTGCATTGTGATCAATCTGATGATGTGATTTCGATACCCTAAGTGCTGTTTTCTTCTTCTTCTTTCAACAGTTTGAAATCGCGCAACCACTCCAGTAGCAACAACAACAAGAACTGCAACAACAACAATTAACATTCACCTGCCGGGATGAACGTTATGCGCAAGCTGCGCGGCGCCGCCAGCGCTGGCAACGGCAGTGGTAGCAGCAGCAGCGGCGGTGGCGGCAGCGTTAGCGTCAACCCAGCAGCTGGTGGCAACATCCATACCAGCCCCAGTGCCAGCACATCGAATGGACGTGGGAACGAGGATGCACTGGTCGATGCACGCATACAAATGAGCCTGGCCACACTGAAAAAGCTCTTCAATGAGTACACGCATCCCAAGGAGCCGCTGAGCGAGAGCGAACGGGATGGCAAGCTCTACGAAATGCTGCCCCTCTTTTGCAAGGTGAGTGGAAATGTCATTCACAAAGGGAATCGTAACTTTTCATTGATTTACTTTTATTTTTATCTCAATGCCAACAGGTGTTCAGCAGCTGCCCCGCCAATGACATGAGCGAAAAGTTCTGGGACGTGGTGGCATTCTGCCAGCAGGTTTCCCGCCTGATGGTCAGCGAGATACGAAAACGTGCATCGAACCAGAGCACGGAGGCAGCCTCAATAGCTATTGTTAAGTTTCTAGAGGTGGAAACAACGGAGGATACCAGCAGTGGTTGGCTGCTGTTGGCCACACTGAATCTGTTAGCCAACGGTGATGTCTCTCTCATACAGGTGAGCCAAGGATGAATAGCTTACTTTATAAGCCATATCACTATTACTTGGTCATATCAACCCCATCTATATATATTTATCATATTTCTGCTTGCTTGGATTTCAAATGCTACGCCACAAGTTTTCCTTTCCATAGGGTTTTTGTATACTATATCATTATACTATATCCGTATAGGCATTCATTGAGAAAGTGTTTGAAAGTGATGAAAACACAGGTTATGCTCTTGACATGAGTGGGGCTCGAAACCACACCTCTTGTTGGGCGGGACAGTGCGCTATCCACTGGTTCAGCAACCCCCTAAGTCAAACTCCTGACAAAATATGGAGCATATATGATCAGTGCTCTATAGTGCATGCCTATATATACTGGCAATGAATCCGACCTTAAACTTATCACATCCCGTCGCATACGAGATTATACAATTGTTTAACGTTCCATATATTTCCCAACCATCTCTGCCTAAGAACCCTCAATTTCGTTGTGAAATATAAATAAGGCCACCTTAATGCCCCCTTTATTAATAATGAATCATTTTCTTACATTTATCTCCAGGTCATGACCGCCGCAGCTGTGCCCTCCACTTTGGTCAAGTGTTTGTATTTATTTTTCGATCTGCCGCCAGTTGAGGACGATGAGCCGCCGGTTGAGGGCGCCAGTGTCAGTGATTTCAATGCTCACGAGCGTCGCACATTATTGCAAAAGGTCTTTGTACAGCTGTTAGTAAAATTATGTTCTTATCCGTATCCGGCTGAGGAACTAGCGCGCATGGATGATCTAACGTTGCTTTTCTCCGCCATCACCTCGCCGTGCCCCGTACAGAATATTGTATGGCGAAAGAATGCAGCTGAAATACTGACCACCATCTCAAGACATGGTTTAACCGATCCTGTTGTTACCTATATACATTGTGAGTATTATCTATCTATGATAAACTTTTCGAATCCCATGTTAACGTCTATCTCTTTTAGCCAAGGGCTGCATGGCTCTCTGCGTGGATAATATGCAGCGGCTGTCGTTTGGAAATCCATTGGAAATAGTCGAAATGTTTGTCACCGTATTCTGTTTTCTAAAGGATTCTAGTCAAGTATCACAGATACTATTGGACGATTTTCGCGCCTCACAAGGCTATGTGTTTCTCAGTGACTTTTTGCTCAAGTAAGTGCCCAGCCTCGCATTCATTCCCACTTCTCCGCATCTAATTAGTTCTTCCTGTTTGCAGATTTGATAACTCACGCAGTCAAACATTGGAAATCCAGGCGGCTATACGCAATCTGGTCTTGATGATCTCTTCGTTGTGCATGTGCGGTTTCTACGAGCTGCGTCCACCAGCAGCTCAATTCAATACGGCCTTCAAATTGCAGAACTTTCAGCTGCCCCAAGCCACTTCACGGGAAACCTGTGTGCGGAATGTCTTCGCATTCCAAGTACTGCAAACTGTATTTCTGAAATCGACGACGCCTGCGTTATGCTGCACCATACTGGATGCCATATCGCGGGTATATCATTCGGAGAATGCCAATTATTTTATACTGGAACCGGAGCACACGCTGAGTACATTTGCTGAGCGTATTCATCAGAAAAGCCCACAAATTCAGGAGAAATTTTATGACTTGCTGGAGTTTATTGTTTTTCAACTGAATTTTGTGCCCTGCAAAGAGCTCATCAGCCTCTCGCTACTGCTCAAGCATAACCTGTCCACCTCATGCAGTATATTGTGTCTCAAGACGCTGCTCAACATCTTGCGACACAATAGCGTCTTCAAGGATGTGTATCGTGAGGTTGGCATACTGGAAATACTTGTCAGCTGCCTCGATCGCTATGCGGATCATGTGCGCCAAATAACGAACGGTGATGAATCGGTTGTCTGTCAGCCCACAATTGAAGAAAACGAGAATCTGCTCGACACACTGGGAAAGCATGTACTTGAGGCGCTGACCATGCTGCTGGGAGGCGGAGCTAGCAACAATGCGCAACTATTTCGGGAATATGGCGGTGCCAAATGCATCCACGAGCTGGTCAAGTTCAAGCATTGCAGACCCCAGGCTTTGGGCATTATAAGGGAGCTGATACTCTCCGCTGGTGGAGACGACGACATGCTCTATATACTCTCTCTGATGCACAGCATCAGCCCAAATCAAATTGAATTTAAAATACAGATACTCAACATGCTGCTGGGATGCCTGAAGGATTCACATCGCACCCGTACCGTCTTTAGAAAGGTCGGCGGCTTCGTCTATTTAACCAGTGTTTTCGTTTCCCTAGACGGCAGCATGGCACAGACAAAGCCTGGCATTGCGCAACAGGATCTCATACTCTTACTTCAGATAGTCTGCCAGACGCTGGCCACAGCCATGCGATTCGAGCCGGCAAATGCGAAATTCTTTCATCAGGAGATTTGCAGCAGTTCTCTGTGTGACACATTGCGCCTCTTGGGCTGCTTTGGCAGTGACACAAGTCTGCAGGATTTCACAGGATCCTATGAGCCACAGCAGTCGACACTTAAGTATTATCACGAGGTATTCAGCGGAGACATTTTAAATTACAGGTAACTTTATCTCATACTGAAATTATTTCAAATACTTACAATGTCTTGTTTTGATCCTTATAGATTTTCTGAGGATATACCCAGCTCGTTGTCCTATGTTTGTGTGGTCTTCCGATTGTTGTACAGCATTGCATTAGACAATTTTGAGTCTCCAAATTTAAGTGGTGTTATTACGCTCTTTAGTGATCCACCGCCACACACACGTTCGCCGAGCAAAGAAATACCAGCGGCGATGCATCCCAGTCAGTTAAATCTGGCTCAACCCTCAGCAGAACCACGCATTGTACACCCCGGCGTTGTTATTTGCATGCTGCAGTTGTTACCCGGAGTACAGCATGAAACGGAACATCACCATGCCATACAGTTGCAGGTGTATCTAAGTGAGATCATCAAATCTCTGGTTCGCAGCGAGCGCAATCAGCAGATTATGTGTGATCACGGCCTGGCCGAGCAGCTGCTAAAGCTTACTCGTCAAGCTTTAGCCGAGGAGCTGCATCCTCTCCACGTACCCATGCAGTATATTCTGGAGCGTCTTGCTGCGCAGGCATTGCAACCCACCGAGCTGCGTCAGTTTTTGCGTCTAGGAGAACCGCTGTCCTGTGCGGATATAGATCTTCAACAGCCGTATCGCCAAGGCGGTCCGGTGCCACTGACTCGTATCAAAACGCTAGTCTCCATGACAACTCCTCGAGACTTTCGTGCTCATGGTTCCAGCACTTTGCCACCGTTTGTGGAACTAGACATGTCCGCCGAAGGCTTTGGCTGTCTGTATTTGCCTTCCTTGGCACCCCAGGCTACAGCCACAGCTGGAGGTACTATTGATGCCAATACAATTGGCGGCATTGGTGCCGGTGATCGCATTTTTCCGCCGCAAACAGGTCTTAGCTATTCCACGTGGTTCTGTGTGGAAAAGTTTTCTGATCCCAAAACAGATCCACATTGTGTGCGACTGCTGACACTAGTGCGAACTATACATAATCCACGCGAGGAGAATCTGGCCTGTTTGTCTATATTGCTGTCAGCTAGGGATAAAGCAATTGTCGTATCCACACATGAAACACTGGTCACGCCCAGGAAAAGTGAGTTTTGCGGAAATAATTGAATATTTGAGCATATTGAACATTAGCTAATTTCAGGCATTGGAGATTGGGAACCGGAGGGATCTGATGATGGTATTGCTCGAATTTGGTGTCCAGACCTCCTTCACGAGGGTCAGTGGCACAATCTTGTCGTGGTGCTGAATCGCGCCGTGCTGAAGAACTCCAGTCTTTCGCTCTACCTAGATGGTGTTCCCATGCACACACAAAAGCTGCACTATATTGCCCAGCATCCAGGTGCAAGTAGCGCCAATCTGACAACAGCTACCCAAATCTTTGGATACATTGGAACGCCGCCCATTTGGCGTCGCTATTCGCGTCTTTGCTGGAAGCAAGGTGTCTGCCATCTGCTAGAGGATGTGCTTCCGCAGCAAACAGTTCAGACCATCTATCAGCTGGGACCACACTACATGGGTTCCCTACAAGCGCCACAACTGGGCAAACAAGCAGAACCATTGCCACCTCTGGTGCCCGAAGATCGTGTGCTCCTCGGATTGAATGCCAAGGCAGTTTCCAAGCTAACATTGGTCAAGATACGTAAGGTGTATAGTCGAGCGGATAACAAGAGCATTGCCAAGCAGTTAAATATGAACTCCCACGAAAATGCCACACCCATTAAGTGAGTAGATAATCTTTAAATGTTTTATATCATTGATTTAAATGCTTGTGTTTCTTGCAGAATTCTACACAATTCGGCGGGTCACTTGGCTGGTGCTGGTCGTTCTCTGGGTGGCGTTGTCGTAGGCTATTTGGGTGTGCGCGTCTTCAGTCCACATCCTGTTTCAGCTATGATTGACACCGTCGGAGGCTGCAATGTTCTGCTAGGCATTATTGCAATGGCGCAAGATGTTGAGTCCTTGTATGCGGGTGTCAAGGCGTTAACATGTGTGGTGCGGAGCAATCGTGCGGCACAAGCCGAAATGGATCGAAAGCGTTGCTATCAGACCTTGGGCATGTTCTTCAAGAAGAAGAAACATTTGCTGAACTCGCACATTCTACATTTAACCTTCGGCCTGGTTGGCACGGTGAACAGCGGCCACGATATGTCCGCCATACCGAATGTGACTGCTTTCCAGGACTTGCTCTGCGATCTGGAGATTTGGCATAACGCACCAAACGGTCTATTGCGTTCTCTGCTGGAACATTTGCTGGAGTTGGTGGTGGAATCGAACGAGAAGAAACAAAATGTGAAGATTATGAGAGATTTGCAGTTGCTTGTCAAGCTCCTACACATAATAACACACATACAGGATCATTCCACTCGTGAGATACTGTTTAATCTGCTAGAGACTCTGCTCGGTGGTCAGCCCAGGCACACAGATCTTTTGCTCTTTGGACAATATGTAGCCGCCAAGCTACCTCGCGTGCAGGATGCCAATGTAGAGCATGCTGTTCTGTTGCCCAGCATTAAACAACTGGCGGATGACCAGGATGGTGTTGCCCATAATATTTACTTGCGCAACCGCTGCCTTTCACTGCTTCATGGCCTGCTCTTCACGCTCCGCAATACGGTCAACTACGTGATCTGTGATGATATCTCCAAAACTCTTGGCATGGACTGGCTGCTGCTCTTCATGCAACCACATGTGCACTACACCACAGTGATCATAGCCGTTAGGATTCTAGTGGTGGTCTGTGCCAACGAGAGTTTTTTGGTTCGCTTTCGTGACGCCACCCACAATGGGGGCTACCTTCGCTTTACCGAAATGGTTTCACAACGTAAAATGCTCGGCTTAGGTGCTCAACAGCTCAATCAGCGTCCCAGCAACGGCACGGGCACCGTTATCGTGGCTACGGCTCAGAATACCATACAACATTTGCCCACACAAATTGCAGGAGAGGTACGAACAGCGGCTTTGAATATACCAGGTAAGTTAGTGCTGAATAGTTTTGATATGAAGTGGTTAACTCTGTGTGAATTCCCAGGCTTTCAACTTCTCGAATGGCTGATGCAGCATCATTTAGATGTACCGGAGCTATATTTCTTAATAACCGCTTTAATCATGGGCCAACCTGTTAAAGTTCTTGCCACGGAGCATACTAAATTTGATTTGGATCGCGTCTGGTCATTCCTTTGGGGTGCTCCAGTCTCGGCCAATACACAGCTGCCGAAGCTTAACGTTTGCCCAGAGGGTGTGTGCGTACTGCTGGCCATGGTCCGTGCCATTGTGCACGGTGGTGAATGTGCTCCCTGGTTACACAGTCATCCCGAGACAATCATTCAGTTACTTTTCAGTCTCTACCAGAACTTGAACGACTTTACACCCATTATGATGTCTGGGGATGTGATAACCTCGCTGGTTGCGGTACTTTTCCCACAGGTGTCACGGACAACAGACTCGGAGCCAAATAGTGGTGCCTCCACGCCCACCGACGGCACAGGCAACAGCTTTGTGCTGCCCACGCCGGAAGCATTGCACGCTGCCGTGGACAATCAGCCCAAGCTAACAGCACATCCAGTGCGTAAATGCATTATTGATTTCCTACGGGTGATTGTGGTCGATTCACTGGGCCTGAATATGCACGCCAAGACCACGCCTGTCATTGATCTTGTGCTTGACGCTGCCCCGGAAACAGCGGAACTGACATTGCAAGTGCAGTACCAAACCCAGATAATTATAGCTCTCATGGATCATCTCCTTGCGGCAGATGTTCTGGTGGGTGAGCAAGCAGCATTGCCGCTGGTGCCACTTCTCCAAAGCCACACACAACATATTGCGCCCAATGTATTTTACTTGACGGCGCGCATTGTGGACAAGTTGTGGCAAGGTTGTCTCACACGGAATCCCCACGATATCTTTGACTTTGTCATAAAATTAATTGCACAGGCCAAGCGGCGTTCTTCCTCATTGTCACTGGAGCAACTACATCACTCGTTAAATCGAAGCATACTGTTTTTGCTTTCACGTCCCACCGACGACTCCATTACTGAGCAGATGAGCGTCCTGGAGGCATTGCACAAGATCATACAGCATCGTCTGCTCATCTTTGGCGCAGGCAACCATGAGCTGGAATTCATTGGCTGTCTCACTTATTGTTTGATGCAGTTGACGGCTGATATGAAGATAATTCTGGAGCCGGCAACAAGTCGCAACACAACCTGGCATGTGAATCCACAAACCGAGACAACGGAACCCAAAGATGAAGATCTGAACCAGCTGCAGGTAAGTCTGAGACGCCACACAAATCATAAACTTTAAATTAATATGCACTTTCTAAAGGGACGCAATCTGATTGTCGGCGCCGCATTTCGAGTATGGGAAGAGTTATACGTCTGCAAGAAGCCCGCTATCGAGGAGGTCTTTAAAATATCGTTAACCCCACCACCGGCCAACTCGAAAGCTCCCGATTTACAAACCACGCGCGAACAAGTAATGGAATTGGCCTCCAAGCTTTGGTTCAATTATGTAGAAGCAGAACGCAAGGCCTCCTATCGTGTGCCCTGGGAGCTGCACAATCAAATTCAATCGAAGATCCAAAAGGTAACCGGTGGACTCACGCGCCTGGCTAGCCGCAGCAAAGTAAAGAAGGATGAACTGGTGCGCACCAAGTCGAATATGAGTCGAGAATCGGCTTACGAGAGCACCGGCATTCATGTGCAATTAATCAAAGATCTGCTGGAGCTTCGCACCAAACAGTACCAACAAATGCTTCAGCATACTCAACGCTATGTCTACCAGGACTGGGTGCAGTCCGAAACGGAGCTGACACGTGAACGTGGTCTTTGGGGTCCATCGGGCTGTTGCACTCTGGACAAGTGGATTCTGGACACAACTGAAGGACCGCATCGCATGCGTAAGAAGACAATGCGAAATGATTTGTTCTATTTGCATTATCCATATCGGCCTGAATTGGAGCTGGCAGACAATCGGCAGCTGAAGTACAAAGTGGCCTCCAGTCTAGACAGCAAAATCTATTTTCAACATGGCCAGCAACAGCCACGCATTCTAGCCGAGGCTGAGCAGCACGCCATTCAGCAGCAAAGCTCTCTTGAGGCAGCACATCCCCATCGCTTGGAGGCAAGCGCCTCCACGTCGACGCCACCACCACCAGTCTCGCCGAAGCTGCTTACGCATGGTACACCCTACCAAGAATCTCTGGATGGCAACGCCCAGGAAGATGACGAAGAAGAAGAAGATACCTCCATGACCAGCGACAATGAGACATTTTTACGTTTGCTCGAGGAACAGGAGAAGATAAGCTTTATGTTTCGCTGTGCACGAGTGCAAGGATTGGACACGTTTGAGGGTCTACTGCTATTTGGCAAGGAACATTGTTATATTGTAGATGGTTTCACATTGCTGAAGAATAGAGAAATACGTGACATTGATACTCTACCCCCGGGAGCCTACGAGCCGATCATACCAAACTCAGGCGGCCAAACTTCTTCTACGTCTCGAGCTGTTAGCCACAAATTGAGGCAGTGCTCCAAGTTTGCGTACGAAGAAATACGGGAAGTTCACAAACGCCGCTATCTGCTGCAGCCAATTGCCCTGGAAGTTTTCTCTGAGGATGGACGCAACTATTTGCTCAGTTTTCCGCGTAAGGTGCGCAACAAGGTGAACCAACGTTTTCTGGCGCTTGCAACGGCTCTCAACGATAACGCACAGCAGTCCGTAGCTGGACAGAAGCGCACGGCCAGCGTGGAGCAGGCTTCCGGACTGTTTAGTGGGCTAATTGGTGAAACATCGGTAACTCAACGCTGGGTTCGTGGCGAAATCTCAAATTTCCAGTACCTAATGCATTTGAATACACTTGCCGGCCGTAGTTACAATGATCTCATGCAGTATCCGGTGTTTCCTTGGATATTGGCCGATTACGATTCTGAGGAGCTGGACTTTACCAATCCGAAAACATTCCGAGACTTTTCACGCCCGATGGGGGCTCAGTCTGAGGAACGTTTGGAGCAGTTTCAGAAACGTTTCAAGGAGTGGGATGATCCCCATGGAGAAACACCTCCCTATCATTATGGCACACATTACAGCTCGGCCATGATTGTCTGCTCGTATCTGGTGCGATTGGAACCGTTCTCACAACCGTTTCTCAAATTACAAGGTGGCCACTTTGATCTTGCGGATCGCATGTTCCACAGCATCAAAGAGGCGTGGCTATCGGCCTCCAAGCTGAACATGGCTGATGTCAAGGAGCTTATACCGGAATTCTTTTATTTGCCCGAGTTTCTCAGCAATTTTAACAATTTTGATCTGGGCACCAAACAAAATGGCGAAACGTTGAATCATGTCATATTGCCACCTTGGGCGAAACAGGATCCCAGAGAGTTTATACGGCTGCATCGAAGTGCTCTCGAGTGCGATTACGTCTCTCAGAATTTACATTTGGTAAGGTATACCCTTAATTTCTAGACAATATGATATTAATTACTTTCTGGACTTGCAGTGGATCGACTTGATCTTTGGTTGCAAGCAGCAAGGCCCTGCCGCTGTGGATGCTGTTAATGTGTTCCATCATCTGTTCTATGAGGGCAATGTGGACATTTACAAGTAATTTGTATGCACTTTCCATTGAACGATCTCTATTAACCGATTAAATCTTATTTTGCAGCATCGATGATCCACTTAAGAAGAACGCCACCATTGGTTTCATCAATAATTTTGGGCAAATTCCAAAGCAACTCTTTAGGAAATCACATCCCGCCAAGAAAATGGCTAATTCACGCCACTCAGCATTAATTGATCCCACGGCACTGATTCAAGGCAACAGCACAGTCCTACAAACCGATCGTTTGTTCTTCAACAATCTCGACAATCTAAAGCCCAGTCTGCAGCCCATAAAGGAACTGAAAGGTCCAGTGGGTCAAATACTTCAACCAGATAAAACGGTTTTTGCTGTGGAGCAAAACAAGGTGATGATGCCTCCATCTTATACAAAATATATTGCCTGGGGCTTTGCTGACCATTCCTTGCGAGTGGGTCTCTACGACACGGATCGCGCGTCTTTTGTCTCCGAGGCGGCTGCACACAATTCGGGTGAGATTCTGACATGCGCGTGTCCCAATGCCAAAATGATAGTTACTGCCGGCACAAGCTCCGTGGTAACCATTTGGAAATTCGATGCGAATCGGAAAAGTCTGAGTGTGCGACATTCACTACATGGACACACTGATGCCGTCACTTGTCTGGCAGCCAGCGCTGCCTATAACGTTATTGTATCAGGCTCCCGTGACGGCACTGCGATTGTCTGGGATATGTCACGCTTTACATTCGTGCGTCAGTTGCGGGGTCATGCGGGTGTTGTGGCTGCCGTGGCTATCAATGACCTAACCGGTGAAATAGCCACATGCTCCGCCACTTGGCTGCATGTATGGTCAATCAATGGCGATGCTCTGGCCATGGTCAACACGAGTGTTGGCAGTGCGGATAGAATGCAACAAATTCTTTGCGTTGCCTTCTCCCAGATACGCGAATGGGATCAGCAGAACGTGGTCATGACTGGCTCGACGGATGGCGTAGTGAGGGTGAGTGAAAAATCTAGAGAACTGAGAGAAAATGGAGTTCAATGTGAAATGTATTTCTTCTTTCAGATGTGGTCACTGGAGTATACTCAAGTGCCTATTGATCGTAAACTTAAGCGTGGCGTGGAAGTCAGATCTCAGGACAAACCTGACACAAGCTCCGCAGATGATGCTGACAACAATGCCGATAAAATTAGTATTTTCAAACAAATGAAAAGCCTTTCACAGGCAGAATCCGAACACGGTTAGTTTTGACTATCTTGATCTGGTTACAGACTTTGACTAACGTTCTTCAACTTTATAGAAATTGTCAAGTCTGCCTCAGAGAGCAGTATTTCGGAAGCCTCACAGCACAGCAACGTGTCAAGCAAATCTGTTGAAGCAGCTACCAAGGCGGAACCTTCGAATGAGCGAAGAAAGAGTTCCGTAACTGGAGCCAAATCCTTGCACGAAATGAAATCGGCGACAGTTGAAGCGCCGGGTTGCAGTTCCGATAAGATAAATGAGGGTAAGTCAGGAAGGCTCGTAAATAAAAATTGCTGAATTTTAAGAACTTTTGTTAATCGTTTATAGAGGAACACACTATTCGACCAAGCAAATCAGATACCAGTTTAACGGATGGATTCGTAATGCTTGATAATGACAGATATCGTGGTGAACAGGCACTTAGAAAAGGCTTCAAATGGCAACGTCAATTAATGTTTAGATCAAAGCTAACAATGCATACAGCATATGATCGTAGAGATAATGCTGAGCCGGCTAGCATAACAGCGCTAACTGTATCCAAAGATCATAAGATACTCTATGTGGGTAAGTAAACGGAAATGATTGTTTACTATGGATCATGATATATACTTAAATTCGAATCAACACACACAGGAGATGCACGTGGTCGGATTTTCTCTTGGAGCGTCACGGAACAACCAGGTCGCGGTGTTGCGGATCATTGGCTAAAAGATGAGGGCGCCGATCAGTGTGTTAAATGCCATGTGAAGTAAGTTTACCGGGGATGTTAATGTCTACAGATTGATTCCATGTTTTGCAACACCTTCAGATTCACGTTATATGAACGAAAACATCACTGTCGCAATTGTGGTCAGGTGTTTTGCAACAAGTGCAGTCGTTTCGAGTCGGAGATATCTCGTCTACGGATTCTGAAACCTGTTCGGGTATGCCAGGCCTGCTACGGGCATTTGCGCTCGAATTCTGTGGACAATTAAATGCGATGAGTACCTAACAATGTGTAATAACTGCGTTTACTTTCTATATATACAACTGAAACTATTAAAAGACGTTTGTGTACTGCTTATCTATAATTGTATCTATTTCTATGTCTACTTTTATATTTGTATTTATATTTATTATATTTATAATTTTGTAACCAAATATGTGTTGCGCTAAGATCAACCAAAGGCTGTTATATGATTTTATATATATGTATATGTATATGTATATGTATATTTTTTATTATTCTATTATTAAAGACAAGTTGCAATATAATTTTATAATAATTTAAACTATTTATTATACACAAAATAAAACAATAATGGAAATTGCTTATACGCCACAATCATTGACAATTCGTAGTTATGTAATTGAATATTAATTAAATAATGTAAACCAAGATGTGTGTTTAGCGTCAATATTTTGTGCATGTATTAAAGCTGCTTAGCGATGCGATAAGCGCACAAAGTAATTGTTATCCAAAATATACATATATATTATATAGCGAAAAACCGAACCCAAATCAAGAAAAAGCTTACCAAATAACGCAAACCAAGCACAGCCAACTATATCAATTATTAAACAAAACAAAACTATGAAGAATTTCTACCAAATAGAACCGCAACTGTTTGAAGAAGGCAAACTTTATATAGGACAGTTGGAAAGAGTTACCAATTTATTAGCACACAACACACGAACCTCACACAAGAAAATATTTATACATATACAACAAGAAGAACACTAATTCTAATGCCGTCGAATGGTTATATAAAGGACACTCTACTTCCAAATGAATAACAACTAAAATGTCTAAGAAGCAATGATAAATGAGTCCGTAATTAAAAGAGCAATATGAAGATTGCAAAATAACTAAACTGAATTATAAAAGTATATATATAAGAGCTGAAAACTTCTTATTATAAAAGATAAAACTAATTAGTGAAATTAAATGCAGACTGTCATAGCCATTTCCAGTACTATTCTTTTTAACCATGGGTGAATTTGTTTCCAAAATTTCTCTGCACGTCCATTGTTAATCGAAGTAAACTACTTGTTGCTGTGACAGCTGTAGGTTAAAGAAAAATAAAAATATTGTAAATATGACAGACAAATAACGAATAAAACAATAAATGACATTTAGATGGAATATAAATTAGCTAAATAAAATGAACGTAGTGGTAAATGAATGAATAATAAATGATAAAATGATATTTGGTATTTTGTAGAGCCTCTACATGTTGCATTGATAATAATTTACAAGTATTATATACATGTGACAGCTATATACAAAAATTCATGTTATATCTACCAACAGCAAATATTTCAATTAGAAACTCAAAAACTCAAAACTCTTGCTGTGGGATCGGAAAACATAACCAGAACACACTCTCGAAAAGACTTGATGCACTCCCTTAAAAAAAACGCCAGCACAATTCAACTAAAATACAAATTCAATTCAACTATCCAAAGTAAAGACTTTATGCAAGAAATTCTAACGTTTCACATCCCGAAAACGATTAAAGGATAAACCCGTAGCCAATTAAGTCCAAAAGAACACAGAAAACCCAACCAACGCAAGGACAAACGAACATAACTATTATAAATTGAAAAATATATTATATATACGTATATTTATTGTTAGTTCGTGTAACAAAAAAGTATAATATGATTTAATAAAATGAACAATGTTAATGAAAAATCAATATCGGTCAATTTCCATCCATCTACTTTCTATATACAACCAAAATCCAATAAAAATATAACCGGGAAGCCCATAAAAAGTATTTTTTTTTGGTTCAATACTTATTATTATTATATTATTTGCAACGGCCTCCGTTATGGAAAAAAACTAGTACAACTTTTTTGTGTACGAGTACCATTATGTTATCGTCTTGTTATCGTGTAAAAAGTTTTGGTGTACATTCAGATATCCGAGCCATTCTTAGAGAGAGTTTCGATTCTGTGCTTTTTGAAATCACGCGCCGATTTGCCAGGATATGGAAGCGTCCGACTCTTTATTGCCGACGTCCATTGTTTGTGTGCCAAGATGTTCCCCTCGCCATGCAGAAACCGGAACGACAGCAATTGCCCCCAGGGCAGTGCGCCTGGTATCCACCCCTGCTGATGTTACAGTTTCCATTAGGGCAATTCTGGTTCTGGTAAGAACCACTCGAGAAACTGTATTGGGATGGTTGATAAGACAAATTTCTATCCATTGTAGCCGATTGCTGCCTGATCGAAAAACAATATGAATTATTTGAAATAAAAAAAATTGAAATGAAAACAAAAATATAGATGAACTCACAAGTGAAGAATTTGTTAACAAAAATAGGCAAATCAAGGCGTTATTTTTCAGCAATAGGAAAAAATAACGATATGAATTGCTGAGTTTTGTACTTACATCCAATTTGTTTGAGATATTCGGAAAGAATGAGCTAAAAGGGCACACAAGCCCCGAGGTCTAGCTAAAATATCTCTCAGCCTACGATGATTCGAAATTTTTCGAACAAATTTCGAACTGAACGCAAGGCGCCTGCGCTTAAATTGACAAAGTGGTGAGTTTGCTGTGGCAAGGGGCGTGGCCAAGCGACGAACACATACAGTTAAGTTATGGCAGGGTCGCGGCATGGCGGACCCAACAAAGTCCGGGAGTTTCGGGGCATAGAAAAAATGCGACTTCTTGATGCCGCAAATTTGCCATGTGTGCGTGAGTGTGCTTGTGTGTGAGAGAGTTGGTTGTACGTTGGGGAGGGGGCTGGGGGCTGAGCATAGAGTATGGGGTTTGGTCGGCGTTGCTGCAGATGACTTTGCATTCTGACTGGTTAATATAACCGCAGGATTGTATCAAAACGACAGCGTTGGGGCTGGGCTTTAACACCGATGTGCATGGAATCAGGTTGGTTTAGTCTATAACTGTGTGCCGCTACACAACCAAAGGCAGCCAAATGGGCTGTGTAATGGATGGGCTGAGGTATATTCAAGCATTTACAAGACTCCACCCCCGAAATCCAGACATATATACATATTCATATATGTGTATATACCTATATATCTATATAGAAGTCCAAGAATAAGACATTGTACGCTAAGCCACCGCCTGTCCGTCTATGCGTGCGTGCGTGTGTGTGTGTGTGTGTGTGTGTGTGTGTGTGTGTGTGTGTGTACGTGCAACCAATACACAATGTCACAAAAGTCACTTCAATTTAGATGAGAGTCAGTAAATCAACCCCTATCAACATACCAACAACAACCAGCCAGTGCCAGCCCAGTAAACGCCATTGCGAATATCTTTCGACGCACACACACACACATCCACACAACGTATTCACACAGGCACTCACACTATCCTAGTTATAAATACATACACACATATGGCATCTATCCCTACCCATAGCCCACAGCAGACTGCGTAGCGCACCCAAATATACTTTTACAGAGTATTTAACTTTCTGCATTCAGCTTAGAAATATGTTCATAAACAAAAATGGAATATAATTTACTAGCCGAATTATCTGAATTCGTCCAAGTTCTTGGAAAATGTATAAAAACAGTACCCACGCTCAATTATTTTAAAAATAATTCTACAATTTTTAAATTTCCAGCAATTTAAAATCTTTTCTGCATTTCACTTACACTTTTTTGATTATTCAAAAAAAAATTTCACACAAAAAATAGTTCCCGGAAGACCATTTAATAAAAATGGAATTGAATAGATGTATAAGCCAAGATATTGTTTTCTGCCTTTCATTTAAATTTTTTTGATTATTCAAAAAATTCCTTTAAAAAATTTCTTTCACATAAAAATAAAAATGTTCACGGAAGACCATACAAATGGAATACAAATTTCTAGAATGTAAACTTTAGTATCAAGTTTCCAAATAATATTTGGCTTGATTTGAGTTCAAGATTTTGTACAAAAATTTCCAAAATATTGGAAAACAATTCCTATCGGAAAAGAGAGTTGTTCAACAGTATGTTTTTTATGAACTTCTGTTGAAAATATTAGTAAGTTGGTTAATAAATTGTCAGTTCTTAAGTGAATATGTTAACGATAGTAAGCTTGTAACATATAAGTTATTTTAGTAACTATTTATAATTTCTATGTTCAAAACCAAACATTGAGTTTAAGAGTTTAATCAGGCTTATCTTTCTTGTTTCTTCTTCTTCGATCTGAAGCTTTATTTGAAAACTTTATCAAAAATTTCAAAATGTCTGTATGGATAAACATTCATCATAAATAATTGATCGGCAGAAAAAACTGTTATTATATACGTTTTTTGACAATGTATAATTCCAAAATTTTCGGACATAAAAAACTACAAGCCTATTCCCATTTTAAACGAAATACCTATAAGAACTCAAAATATTTTAAAAACAAGCCAACTTTACCCACCTTATCCCATCTGGCATATACCCCAAATTGTAGTGCCCTTTGCTGCTGAGATCCTGACTTTAGAACTAATAATCCGACAGCCTACAAGCGAAGGACGAACCAAAAAATATAAAAAAGAAGAAAAACCAAAAAAAAGAGAAGAAGAAGCCAGCGAGGCATCAGCCCGAAGAGCAGCAGCAGTCAGGACTCCTCCAGCTGGCAAAGCTATTTGCTGAGGCACAGATGCATTGGGGCAGTGTGTGGGACAGAGAGCGAGAGCGTGGCAAGCACAGAGCGGGACAGCAATTGCCATTACCAATACACACGCAAAGCGATGCCAGCGATGACGACGACGACGACGACGACGACGACGACGACGACGACGACGA
>JBANCY010000716.1:0-21687 GCA_037040045.1 Phorticella flavipennis | reverse complement strand
CTATCTGTCTGTCTATCTGTCTGTCCATCTGTCTGTCTATCTGTCTGTCTATCTGTCTGTCTATCTGTCTGTCTATCGGTCTGTCTATATGTCTCTCCATATGATTCTCTATCAGTCTGTTTGACCCTTTAAACATCCAAATTCCGTTTAATTTGCCATCTTTGGCGCTCGTCCGACGTCCATTTGACGTCAATTGTTCGAAATGGAATCGATAACTTTGCAATTGCAATTTCTGCAGAAATTTCCCTACATCGACTCGGCTTTGAAGTCATCTTGCGTTTCTTCCATTGAAATTCAACAAATTCATTAAAATGAAATTTCTCCAAGCCACAATGTCGGTTAAATAGAGGAAAATGTCTTAAATTGAGTCTGCAGTAAAGTGTAAATAACAAGAAAATTCAGAGAAATTCAGTAAATAACAAAATATATCATCGATTTCAAATCCCAGGAAGTAAGAACTTCGGTTCGATTTCTTATTATTTTTCAAGGAAATAATAAAACTGATTATATATATCGCCTTATGAGGCCATTGAAAATTCTGGTAAATTAACTTGCTGAGATTCTTTTGTGAAAAATGTAATCAAATCCGGAATCAAAAACTTATGATATAATATGTAAGCTCCCTTGTGGTCTTAGGAGAGTCTATGAATGGATTTCGTAGGCTTTATAGCTACAAAATATATTTTATCCATAGTCGATATATTGTATCGATTTTTTATTATTGATAGTGTATTTATCTTTCTATAATCTTCCCTTACTATGGCAGGTATTGCACTGAAAGTATTGTATAATATCGATAATCGATAGCTTTTCAATGCTTAGCAATTTGGAAAACTTCTAAAAGGGTGGACTCTTCTGCCAAACAACAGATCGTAAGTTCAAGCCCCACTCATGTCGAGAGTATGGCACTCCTTTGGAAGGAGAAACTAGGTTGTGACGTAGGACTTGAAATCCACCTGCGTAAAATGATCTTCAGGGAAGGAAGCAGAACTAAAGGCTTCAGACTGTGATCCGATAGAGTTGCTATGGCTACATAAAAATATAAAAGGGAATTATTGGATTTGGATTATACAGTATTATAGCCACTGGTTATCAAAATATTTGAGTATATTTCTATATACTATTTGCTCTCCAAGGAGGAAAAATTGAATTGCTTTAGCCCTTTTAAGTTGCAAAACTAAATTTTGTCTTATTTGCAATCCAAATTTATCGCATTATAATGAACATTTTATCGATAACAACTTACACTCACACACACACAATCCGACTGCTCGAGGTCTACTCAAATTCCTGTGACACTCCAGACCCTTGACAAATTGCAAATTGAGTCTAAAGCCGGCTAATAGTAAAATACGATCCGTTCGGTTGGCCGAGGCGAAACCCCAAAAAGGTCCTGTGCGCCAGCCAAAGGAGTCCTTTCTGGGTCATATTGCCTTCAGAAGTTGCCCAAAAAATATATAGCTGTAACCTTGTAACAGTTGAGCTATGGCTAAAAAAGGACAATGAAGCGCACGGTGGTGTCCCCCCGCTGGCGCAGGCGACGCCAATGTGCTGGGGAGCTGAGAAGATGAGGAGCTGAGAAGCTGCCACAGTTGGATTTTTTTCTCGCACATCGCACAGGTGAAAGGTGGCAAAGGAACGCGTCGCGTCGCGTCTTTTGCCACCTTGCACGTGCCACGGACAGGACGAAACAGGACAAGAACGGAAGGAGCGCTCAGCTGTCAGTGGATGCCAAAGCAAAGCAAGCACACACACAGCGGCAGACAGACAGCTGGACAGACGGGCGGACAGACAGTCAGGCGGACAGACAGTCAGGCGGACAGACAGCGACTGTGGCACAGACACAGCCACAAGCTCAGCCGCAGCGACAGGAGCGACTGCAGAGACAGCCGGGACCTGACATCCTTGCGACTTGCTGCCTTCGTCCTGTCGGCTGCCACTGCCACTGCCACTGCCGCTGCCACTGCCACTGCCACTGCCACTGCCACTGCCACTGCCGCTGCCACTGCCACTGCCTCTGCTGCTGACAAATAATTGTGTTAGCGACACAAATCACTGCAAAGTGGGCTTAATTTGTTCACAAACTATTTGCACTGACTGTACATGCTGCCACACGCTGGCTGTCAACCGCACACGCCCCGCCGACCCGCCCCGCCGACCCGCCCCGCCCCGCCAGCTCCTGCAGCCGCCTGCTCCAACTGACACTGGCTCTGCTTAGTCCTGGCGCCTCGCAGCGCCTCGCAGCGCCTCGCAGCGCCTCAGGTTTCCCGTAAGTCGCGTAACAAAAACGCACCCATTTCACATTTCACTCATTTTCCGTCCTCACCGCCCCCCCCCCCCCGCGCATTTTCACCACTTTCAAATTTCGAATCTCAAATTTTGTGCTCTTAATTTGCAAAACTTTTGCCGCTCAACGCGACCACGCCCACACGAGACAATATCTTAGGAACCAGCCAGCCCCCCACGCCCCCCTCCCCCTGGTCCCCTTACCTAGTGAGTGGGTTTTGGGAGGGGGGACGGGGGGTATGGGAAACTCAAATATCGCTTTTCAGGCCCGCTTCAAAAGATTCTTGTCATATTTCGCATGCCTAACGGCAACCGCTTTCTCCGGCCGCTTTTTAAGCGTTTTTTTTTTTTCCTTTGCCCAACTTTAAATCACGAATTTCCCCCAATTTCCCCAATTTCACAATTTCGCAATTTGCCAACACTTGACTTGAAATCCTACTGGCGCCCAGCGTGAATCCCGAAGTATTTCGAATAGTTGGGCAACTATTCGATGCCATTGCCATTATGCGGCCCGGCTGCTGCCCATGAAGGATTGCCAAATGGCAAATGGAAAACAACCCAGAACTTCCAACTAGAAGTCGGAAGTCGGAAGTCAGAACTCAGAATCCAGAAGTCAAAAGAAGCGGGCGCTGTCCCTAGTGCACGACGTGCAAATACCCTGGAGCAGAATGTGACAAGCAGCAGCAGCAGAGAAGAACAGTTTGACGCTCGCACAAACTTCCATCCTGTATTTACCGATAAATCTATCGTTATCGATATATCGTCTTGGGCTTGACTGGCTTAGCAAGGCATAACACAAATTTTCAGAATTTGGGTCTATCCTTACTTTTCCTATGGCAATATCTATTGATACTTATAGATTTTCTTGGGTTTTTTAAACTTTCTTGAATTTATTATTATGTATAGTTCATAGGTTCGCATCATATTCAAATAGTTTATCGGTTGTGCTTAAAGTTTTCCAAGCAAAATTTATTTCACTTAACTTCAGATATATTATTTTCTAACCTCAATATATATGTGGCCACAACAAACATATCGCGTCAAAGCCTGAAGCACTATTTTCCTTTATTTCTGCTTCCTTCACTCAAGAAATTTTTTTACGTGTGTGAATTTCAAATCCTACGCCACAACCTAGTTTTTCTAGGAGGGTCATGAGCGGGAGTCGAATTCGCACCTGTTGTTTGGCGGTACAAAGCCCTAACCACTGATCCACCGAGGCCCAACCCCCTAAATTTCATACATAAAATGGCTTGCAAATTTTACAAATATAGACACGATTTCCAATATTCCCCTCTTTAGGTTCCTTGAACGAGATTTTAATCGAAATAAATATATTATCGGGTTTCAAAAGAAGCAAATCTAAATTTAAAACAAATTGTGTCAAACGTTTAAATTCATTAAGTTCTGGGTCTATAAAACTAAATACGTCTAACTTTTTTCCAAAACTTTCAACTTTTTTCCAACGATTATCAAATCGATAAAAAAAAACCACAAATTTCTAAATAAAGGAAACTTATAGTTTTATATTTATAACTTCACAAGAGAATTCTGTTTAGCTGAAAGCAACTACCTCTTGAGTGTCTCTATAAATAGAACCAGGTCAATAAATTTTGCTTCACGTAGTTGAAGTTTCTTAATTTATAAGCCATAAAACTCTTCACAATTCGAAATAGTATGCAAAACCAAAGATTTGACATTTTTCGGAACCAAATTTGAACCAAATTTTGAATTTTCTGACAAAAATTTCACTATTTATATAAAAATAAAAGATCTGGTAAACTTTGAACTATGTTTTGACTTGCTCTAAAGTTCTTATTTCCAATCCAAAGATTCTAATTCCAAGATTTCAAAATTCAATTGCTGCAATCGATAAAAATTTACAATTATATAGATTATAATAGAAGTGAGAGTAGAGTATAGTCTGTACTTTAAGATAGAAATTGAATGTCGGCAGTTTAACTTTTGAATCGAAAAACTGCAAGTTTTCGAATTGAGCAAAAATTAGATTTGGCATGGAAACTAATAGAGATTAATTGACATTGACTGAAAGGAAGAATCTCGGATTTTTTTGGGCCGATAAGTTCAAGTTTCTCATGTTATAAAATCGATAATGTTACCCAATTAGGATTAATAAAATTCATAGGAAGTGTGTCAACGAACGTGAGGAGAATACAATTATTATTTTATGCACCATTATTAGAGGCATTTTTATCTACAAATTAAAGTTATAGAATAGTTAACCGATATCGAAAATATATCATAGTTATTATGTAATTCGTGTAAATTTAGGATGAACTCAAATTATAATAGATAAAAGCGCTCTGTCAAAGCTCGCCTTGGCGATATAAACTCGCTGTAAATATAAAAGATATTTGCTTAGAATTTTGATAGAACTTGTAGCTGTACCTAGTAATTAGTGCAAAATTTATGTGTCTATTATTTGTAATTTGTAATTGGGATAATGAGACTTCTTAAGTTTAAATGGTGGAAATCTACGTAGTTTTACGTTGGGAAAATATAGTACGCAAATTTGGATTCTCGAAAGATTTGTAGTTGGAAAAGCGAAAGATCCGAAAATTGGTGTGTAAAAGTGTGTGTAGTTTATAGCTGGGAGTGAAAGAGTTTCGAAATTTTGATAGTCAAATTGTTTGTAGTTGGAAAAAAGTTCAGAAATTAGAAATTATGGGATGAGTAGTTAGGAAAATAGCGTTATGTTATTTGGTAAGATGCTTAAGTGGAGCTTGCGTTTGGGCAAATAGAGTTACCAAGTTTAGATGATAGAATTTTGTTTAGTCGGGAAAATAAAATAGTACCCAAATTTGATAAGTCGAAGTATGTGTAGTTTGGAGTTGGGTAAATAGAGCTCCCGTACATGGAATGTAGGTTTAATTTACAGAGGGGAAAATGAAAGTTCCCAATTTTTGGATCATATAAATGTGTGTAATTTGTAGTCGGGTTAATAAGTTTGGGAAATAGATTTCCAAAATTTGGTATGTACTTTGTATTTAGGTAAAACAAAATTTCCCAAATTTGGTATGAGGCTTATGTGTGATTTGCCGTTGGGGAAACAGAGTTCCCAAATTTGAGTGCTAGAATTACATTTAGTTGTGAAAAAAGAGTTACCAAATTTGGTATATCGTCTTATCTATGGTTAAACAACACTTTAAATCGAAATTTTGAACGTTGAGAGGAATATATGCTCTTCATTTAATAAGAATAGTTTTATACGAAAATAATTTGTGTTTTGTGTAAGATCGTGTTGAGCACAGGGTATTTATAAGTCTACTATGAGAAGGCTTGCCGATTTCCTTGAATTTCCACACAATTTCTGAAGTTGAAATTCGAAATATTTGCTAATATTTGGCAAGGCTTTTGCGGAATTTTGTGATTGTGACTTTTTGAGTTTTTGGGTTTTTACCTGGCCGCAACAGGTGTTAACAGCCACAGGTAACCGCCGCTGGCAGTGCTCTTGGCCTCGGGTAGGCCTGTAACTGTTGTTTCTGTTGTTGCTGTTGTTGTTGTTGTTGCTGTTGCTGTTGCTGGTGTTGCAGTTGCAGTTGTGGCTGTTGCTGCTGTTGTTGCAGTGCTTGCGGCTTGTTGCTGCGGCTGCCACAGGGACAACTGTTGCTGTTGCTGCTGCCTGTGGCTGTTGTTGTTATTGTTGTTGCTGCTGGCGGTGCCACCTTGTTGCAAGTTGTTTAGCTGCAAATCACTGAAGCTGCTGGTCAAAGTGCTGAAACCTGTGGCTGGAATGCTGCCCGAGATGGTGTTGATGAGTCCCGCCTGCTGCTGTTGCTGCAACAGTTGCTGTTGCAACAGTTGTTGTTGCTGCTGTGCACGCTGCTGGCCGCCGCGTGGGAGTGTAGCATATGGCGATTGCTGCTGCGGCAAGACTTGATATGGACGCTCTATGGAGGCGCTGGTGGTTAGCTGATGTCTAGCCAAATGTTGCTGCTGTTGCAAGTCTGCTTGCAACGGCAACTGCAACTGTTGCTGCTGCTGCTGTTGCTGTTGCTGTTGCTTG
Organism: Phorticella flavipennis; assembly: GCA_037040045.1. Classification (NCBI taxonomy): domain Eukaryota; kingdom Metazoa; phylum Arthropoda; class Insecta; order Diptera; family Drosophilidae; genus Phorticella; species Phorticella flavipennis. The sequence goes on along the minus strand of JBANCY010000716.1, from coordinate 15,377 downwards.
TCGTAGTTGCTGCTGGTCAGATTGTTGTTGCATGATTGCAACTGATTGCTGTGCACTGTGGCTGCTGTTGCCGTTGCAGCGCCAGCAACACCCATGCTATTTATGCTGTGTGTTGATGCCACACGGAATACATTGGGCACACTGGGATGATCACGCATTTTGCAACACCAGAAAAAAAAATTATGGTTTTTTTTTCAAAAAAAGAATTGTAATTCGCGCCAAAGATACAAATTGATTTTGCGGTAGCAACTGTTGCTTTGGTTGAGATACTTTTTTGGGGTGTTGTTGCACGTTGAAAGCGTGCGACGCGCTTAAGAACTGCTTTGTGACTGAACATTTGTTGCCAGCCGCCACAGAGGATGTCAGTCAGTGGCAACAGGACTCGCTCGGTTAAGGGCAAACGAACAGCAGCCGACGACGAGGACGACGAGAACGACGACGACGATGAGGATGACGAGGACGAGGACCAGGATGAGGACGAGGACGAGTCCTGGCTGTGTGCTCGTGTTGTTGCTGGCGTCGCGTCGTACGCAGTTCAAAGGCGATTATAAAACATAGCAGCAACAACAGCAACAACAACAGCAGCAACAACAGCAGCAACAACAGTGGCAACAACAGTGGCAGCAACAGACGTTTGCAACTTCCGTTGTTAGCTGAAAGTGACTTCCGGTCGCTTTGGGATCTATTTATATATACATAGTTACTCTGTGTTTGTTGTTGCAGTTGTTGTTGTCGTTGTTGTTGCTGTTGCACTTTGCTGCGGCTGCTGCAAAATCTAAGCATTTATTGCTGCCTCTTTTGCACTCCTCAACTGGTCGGTCGGTCGGTCGGTCGGTCGGCCCCGTTCATTTAATTGAATTCCCACATGTGTTTGAGCAACGCGACGCGATGATTGTGCCACATTTAAGGCAGCTAAACCAACCACCCCCCCCCCCCCTTTACAGCCCCTCTCCACCTTACAACACCCTACCCCTCCCCTCCTCCCCTCCTACACACACACACAATGCCACAGCCCACCCAAAAATAACCGAAAAACTCTGCCTCATGTGGCAAGCAGGTGCAGCTTTAAGTGCAATCTGTGTGTCTGTGTGGGCGGCGGGGAAGGCGTGGCTTTAGTTTTAGCTATTAAAAGTGCAAGTAACACACACACACACACACACCCTCTCCGTCTGTCTGTCTGTCTGTGTGTGTGTGGCATAAAGTGAAAGTGTGGCAACGAGCTATGTGCAACACCAACTGATAAAGCAGCAAAGACACTGCAAAAAAAAAGCTTAAAAAAAAGCTAGAAAAAAGCTAAAACAAAGGTAAAGCCAATGAAAATTTTCTTACCTGACGGATGAGTGGATTAGCTGTGCCCTAGTGTTGGGCAGTGCCACGCCTCTTTACCGATAATTGCGCTATTCCCCTGCGTCTGCCCCTGCCTCTGGCAGATCAAAGGCTTCTCTAATCTACACGCCCCCCTTTCCCGCACACTCGGCCTACGCCACTGTGCCCCGTCTCTAACTGCCCTCAAAACTGTCCTCACTCAATTGTGGATAATGCAAATTTGGTTCCGGAAGTTGTTAGGCAAAGCCCCAGTTGAATGTGCAAAAGTCAACAATAATCGTTAAAGGCTTACTGAAAAATGCAGTAAATATTTTATAATGCTGCAAGTACATTTCTAGGGCGAGGGTTGCCATTGACATTTGTCGGCTTAGCTCTACTTTGTTGGAAAGTTTGTAAAGCATTGGAGAAATCGAGGTGGAAACCCCAAAAAGTTAACTCCAGCATGGTCAATTTCGTTTAACTCTCTCTCTCTATCTGTTCCCCTATCAGGCTATGGTCTGAATATCCCTTTGGCTGTCCATTTGTGTATCTATCAATATATATATATATTTGTCCATCTTTAAGTCTGCCAAGTCCTCAGTTATCTATATATTGGCCCGTACAGAACATAATGGGGGACTATATCATCGGTGAACCAGTGGAGAGCGCACTGTCCCGCCAAACAAGAGGCTGTGGGTTCGGGCCCCAGTCTTGTCGATAGGCATGACCCTCCTAGACCCTTTTAAAAACTAATCCTACGCCACGGCCGTGAAACCAGCGAAATAAAGGCGAATTTAACTTCAGGCTGTGACCCAATCGGGTTGTTATGGCCATATAGTAATAGTAGTAATTGTTGGGAACTGCAACTATTCCTGTCAACATAGATTTATGAACACCATATGATATAGCAGTCCTATCCTTCAATGATGAATCGATGAACAGTAAGAAAAACTGAATAGCTTGAAAAAAATGTACAAAGCCATCTATTATTTATGCTCGCTATATGATATAGTAAATAGATTCTTTTGAAATTTGGTGGAACAGTAGATAATAAAGAAACAGAGGTGATTGTAAAATTTCAATACATGAGCTTGAAAAACATCGAAAATGTGCGCAGAATCGAGTCCCACTTTTGAAACTTAGCTGTGCGGTAGAACATTCAATCCCGTTGCCTTAAAAACATGGATGGTATGGGCATATATCGTCAGCTGTATGATATAGTGGATATAGTGGCAACGTCGTTTCATTACGATAGGTTAGAAATTAAGGGACTTGTTAGCATTCCAAAAGACAAGCAGACAGACGACAGAGACGAACTAACAGATTGTACCCATCGATATTATCTCTTTCTCTGAACATTCTGAACTTCTAACTAACTAACTTCTGCGAATCTTTAAAGCTATCTTCAAAGCATTGCAAACATCTTACCATAAAAAGAGTATAAACAAGTAAGGAAGGATTATCTTCCGCGCTCCGAAGATTTCATACTCTTCCGAAGATAGCGCTAGAGAATATTGAATGTGGGAAGTATGTAAGCTTTCAGTCCCATATGTTGGAGAACATGGGAAATATCGTCAAAACCGACTTTTGGTTATGTGGAAAGTGTGGAAGCTATATGATATAGAAATCCGATTCTTATGAAATTTGGTGAAGCGGTGGATGATAACGAATGTTGGAAGTATGTAAGCTTTCAGTCCAATACGTTCGAAAACATGGGAAATATGGGCAAAAACGATTCATTGTTATATGGCAGCTCTATAATATAGCAGACCGATCCAATCGGTTCCGAGAAATGGAGTGACACATAACAAAATAAGGCTATGTACCAAGTTTCATTAGGATGGTTTTAAAACTGAGAGACGGGAAGACGGACGGACGGAAGGACAGACGGACATGGCTCCATCGGTTTCCTTTGTCTTCCTGACCATTCTGAATGTAATTTTTGGGGGTCTACGACGTTTCCATCAATGCATTCCACACTTTCGGACAAAGTGCATATACTATATTCCTCGAAAAGGGTATAACTAGTATCCAAAGCATCGCTTATGATCTGTAAACTGTTACTAAGTCCGTATTTTGAACTGCCTCATTTGAGTTTTTCCAATAATTTCCCCACTCGCTCAATGTCCTGCCACAAAATGTCCTTCAACTCTTGGGAAAATTTACACTTTTGATCAACTTGAGAAAAATTTTAGATAGTTGTTGGGTTTACTATGTTGTTGTTGTTGTATTCGGATGGTCATGTTGATGCCACGTTGGCAGCGGCAACAGCATCAAATTAGCTTAAATGGCACAACAGTGCCTCAAAAAGTAAACACACACACACACACACACACCCATCCATACACACACACACCCATCCACACATGACAGCGAACAAGGGGAAGTGAGGGTTAAGGAAGGAAGCTCAGGATTTTGCTCAGAAAGTGCATAAAACTAACAAAATGACAGACTTGCAGCAACAACTATAACAACAACAATTGCAACAACTACAACAACAATAGTTGCAACAACAACAACATTAGCAAACATTTGACAGCTGTAAAGCAAAAACAAAAACAAGTTCCAAAAAAAAAAATCTAAACAAATAGCAAATGCAAAGCAAATTCCGAAAACGCGTAACGCTGTCCGGGCCAGAAGATGCCCTGGGAACAAGGACCGGAATTGGGAGTGGTCCAAAGTGAAAGCCAAACATAATCTAAAATGAAGATCAGCTGTTGGGCAGACATATATAGAGCAGGTTGTATGTGAAATATACCATATGAACTGACAGCAGCACTAAGGCAAACATGGGTTAAGAGCTGCCTGTGGGAGGTGCTGTGGGTTATTATCCAAGGACACAAGCTTGGTACACCAAATGCATGATATAATGCAGGAATTTCTATTATTATCATTATTATATGACCATAACAACCCTATTGGGTCACAGCCTGAAGCACCATTTTCCTTTATTTCTGCTTCCTTCACTGAAGAAGTTCTTTTACGTTGTTGGATTTCAAATCCTATGCCGCAACCTAGTTTTTCTAGGAGGGTCATGTGTGTCGAACTCGCACCTCTTGTTTTGCGGGACATTGCGCTATCCACTGGTTCACCGAGGCCTAATTTTCCATTAGGAAACTTAAGTTTCAGCGCCAAGTCGCACTATAGTAAAGGCAACCCTCGCCAGGCGACATGACTTAGTTGTCAGCTTTAAGGGCTGCTGAAAGCACAGTTTGGCTTAAAACTTTGGCTCATTTTATTTGCTTGGATTAATTGAATTCCAGTACAGAAACAATATGCCCGCTCTAGCTCAACGGGTACAGGGTATATGCAAATAAAAACTAAAAATGTGTGGAAAAAAAATGAAACTAAACGCAACGCATTTGGACAGAACTTTTGTGAAAGTTGTTAACTCGACGCTCCGTTTGCCTGTATTTAAATGCGCACAACACACACACACACTCGACACACTCGACACACACACACACACACTCGTGCCACAAAATGAAAATTAAAGTCGCTTTTCCAAAAACAAGAAAAATGTTGCATAGCCGCGGGCGCTGCTGCTTGGGCAATGCACCAGCCCAGCGTGTGTGTGTGTGTGTTGAGTGTGTGTGTGTGTGTTTGTGTGTGTGTGTGTGTGTGTGTTGTTGTTGTTGTTGTAGTGCTGTAACATGCAACACTTTTGACACTTTGGCAACTTCAATTAAAATGTTTGTTGCTCCACAAAAATATTGATTAAATGCGATGGCCAAAGCCAATGTACGGCGGGTGCTGCTTGTAGCACAGTGACACACATGCCACATGCCACCTTGCCACATGCCACCTTGCCACATGCCACCTTGCCACACGCCCCCCTTGGCTTGATTTACATGTGAGCTTGTCTGATTAGCGCACTGCCCTGCCACGCCCCACCGCCTGCGATTTGATGAACAATTAAGGTTATTGACCAAAAGCATTGGGGGTTGTCCCGTTGTCCCGTTGCCCCGTTGCCCCGCCGCGTGGCATGCTTCACTGCCTCAGCGACTGGCTGACTGAGTGACCCACACAGCATCTGAGGCAGCCAAGCGATAAGAATGCGACACCCAGACATTACCACATTTAGCCGGCACCTGTAAACCCGTTAACCCAATCCCCCGTGCCATTCCGTGCCACAACCCCCAAGCCGAGCCCGTGCCCCCAACCGCCGTGGCAAGCGGAAGCAATTGATTGACTGTCTGCCTGACAGACAGACACACACACAGACAGACAGACCGACCGGGAGACGGGGAGACGGGGAGACGGGGCTGCTGCTGCTTCTTCCTTCGCGCGATGTTAACTGATTTAAGGCCTTTCCGAGGCGACAAACTAACCCAAATTTCAACGCGCTGCCATTTCAATGGGCAATTTGCATCGCGGCGTTGCGCGCTTTAGTTTTAAGTGGAGCGGAAGCCGAAGCGCAGCAAAAAGTAGGGAAAAAAACAGGGAAAACAACATGAAAATGCGGGAAAAAATGCAGAAATGAAACATATGAGCGTCTGTCGCATAAGCACGACTCAGCCATACCCTATAATCGTGCCAAAGAAGCCAAAGCAAACTTTAACTACAGGTTACACCACACAATCGATTCTACTATCGATAAGTTTGCAATTTGTTATCGATGCCACTATCGATAATATTCAATCTGTTATCGATAGTGTACATTATACAATAAACTGTAAAATAAAATCGTTACCTGCATCTGTAGAATCTGTTTTTCCTATATATCTATACTGCACACTTCACATTATCGATTGTACTATTGATAAGTATTAAATTTGTTATTGATATTGCCCAGCATCTATATAACCTGTTTTTCCTATTTATCTATTTGTTATCGATATTGGGCACTCCACCGTAAACGTTAAAATAAATTCGTTTCCAACATATGTATAATTTGTTTTTCCTATATTACTCTAGTGCACACTTCACATTATCAGTTGTACTATCGATAAGTATTAAATTTAATTTTTTATCGCAAATAAAATCGTTGTGAACATCTGTGTGAAATGTTTTTCTCTTAATAACGATAGTGAAAACTTCACAATGTCGATTGTACTATCGATAAATCAATAGTCCCCACTCCGCCATGAGCTGTAAGATAATATTCGTTGTCAAAATTTGTATAAACAGTTTTGTTTTTAACATCGATAGAGCTCATTCGACAATGAGCTGGAACCGTTCAGTCACGATAACATCGTGTGCACCGACTATCGATATTCTTCCAGTTCCAAGTCGAATGTTAACCCTTCTTTGCCCCCTTCTATTGATAAGTTTATAAAATTGATGTTTAGCGACATTGACGATAGTATCGAGTTACAAATGAGCCCTCGATACTATCGATAATGACGATAGACGATAAACTGACAAACATGTGTAGGCTTTGGATAAATTTTTGCTAAGTTTTGGTTGGCTTTTGGCCAAGTTTTAGCCATGCTTTGACTAGGATTTTGGTAGCGTTTGGCTTCGTTATGATTCTATTTTGGATCTTGGGTCCTTAAAACTCAACTAGAAAGCTTCAGCCCTCCGTAACTTACAATTCCGTAGAAATGTTCAATTGAAAAGCACTCAAAAATATATTTTCAATTATTTCAAGTTTCTATATGTTCCCGGAATTCCAGAAATTCGACGAATTGCACAAAGACAAAACTTATAAAGTAGCTTTTTATACCATAAATTTCACACAAGATTTCACGTTTATTTCATTTCTTTACAGGGTATCTCCCAGACACATCATTGCTTGCCAAATCAGCACACAACAAAGCTGTGCACTCTAAGCAGATCGATAGGCATTACATCAACAAAAACAGCTCGCACAACAGCCCCCGCTCGCATTAATTTACAGGGTATTATACGCTCACGCAAGCATCACATGCAATTTGTTGCACTGGCCGCGGTTTTTGAGTTTTTCTAAGCAAATGAGCAAATTGAAGCGATTTTAATTGCCATCAAATTAAATTCAATTAAAATGCGAAAATTATGCTAAAATGTTGGGGAACAAAGATTTCCATGGAAATTATATAATCCAGTTAATGACAAGGTTATGATTTCGGACATTTCGACTCAACGTTTCCATATAATTTGATGTGTCGGCCACATCAATTAGCTTTTTTCCAGCTGAAAATTTTGGCAAGCCTTTGACATAATACACTGAAAAAGGTGTATTCGTTTGGCACGAGGGTTGCTCTTTATGTTTCCAGACTGGGTAACATACCCTGAGACAGAGGCACCAATAAAATAGGATCGAATACAAAATATAGTCTTTTTGCCAAATATACAAAACTAAATCTAAAAGTAATACAGGTCAGCAATGTAAATAGCAACCCTCGCGTGCTAACTTCCATCTAATTTTCCAATTTATTTTGTGAGCTTACAATTTTGATAAGCCGCCAATGTCAGCAGTTTGGTGGACTATAATGATACCCTGTGTATAATATAAAAACAATAGGCTTATATCCCTATACCTTGGATTCCATTAAAGATTCCACAGAAGATCATATGTATCTGTGTCTTTGCTGTGAGCCAACGTCTTAGTTAACAGATTCTCGGAAGGTCGTTGTATGGGAAATTTTTCTATTTCTTGGAACATATGTAAACAACCCCCATATGACGAAATTATGGCCACCATTCTGAAAATAAAACTCAATTTTTCATCAGTTTTGGCATCGAATGCTTGGAAAATCATAATATCTGCATTTTCGAGGAAAAAACTCTATATAAAAACCAAAATATTCCTTTTAATTCTATTACTACTCATTTGACCCAATAAAAGTTCTGTTTCACCCTATATGAAAGACAAAATATTCCTTGGCGTGCTTTAACTTCTCGATTGACATAAAATAGTTCTGTTTCACCATGTTATCGCAAAGCATTCTTGACAATTCGATTGCTATAACTTCAAATTTAGCACTAAAAAAGTTGTGTTCCACCAAGTTAGCTTATAAAACAGGAAGCTTAAGACAAATTTCAACTGAAGAGACGTATTGGAACGACATCAAATTTTAGTGTATTACAAAGAAAGATTAAAAGTATAGATAATACTCTTAGGAATAGCTAAATATTGTAAAGAAACTACCGATTTAATAAGAAAAACCTACGATTTGAGCTCAAGCCAAAGGACTTGGGGTAGCAATAGAACTACCCTCGTTTTGGTTAAATTATATGATGCCCCAAACTATGAGGCGGCTTGGGTTTCATGGGATAATTAGGGGCTCTTGTAATCCGTGTGTTAAATGACAGCTTCTCTTCAATGGATGTCACATGCACAGGGAGGGACGGAGGAATGGAGGGACAACTGCAGCAAAGCCCAGGCACAATGCAAGTCGGGAATTGTGCCTGGGTGGGGCGTGGCGGGATGGCGGGGTGGGTACAAGGGGCGATGCTGCAGGGAAGGATTTTGGATATTATGAAATACACATATAATGGTTGCCAATCAACAGGGTGGTCCATGGCAGCCATCAGCTAGTCCGTCTGTCTGTCAGACCGAGCTGGTGCGTCCATCGGTTCGTCTGTCCATCGGTCCGTCTGTCAAATGGAGTTGCTTTATTGAGAATTCTCAGTATTCTCTGGATCCGTATCCGTATCGCTTTCAATCGGATTTGATTGGTTTTGTTTAGCTTTGCTTTGTTTCGCTTTTGTGTGCTTCTCACGCCTCACTCCTCGCTTGTCACTTCTCAATTCTCCGTACTCGAATTTGGCTTTGTTCGCCACAGTTGACTCCATCGGCGCGGAGGTGGGCATGTGTTCGAAAGGGAGTTATCGGTATCGAATCAGAGCATCGGTGGTCCCAGATTTGTCGGCCAGATTGTGCAACTGAATGCAGCAATATCAAAGAGCCAAGCAACCAAGTGGCAAACAACATCAACGCCACAATGCGATTTACAATAATGCACTCAAAAACACTCACACAAAGACACTCACAGACACTCACTCAAACACTCAAATGCCCTGCAAATAGATATTATTGAGTGTCCCAAGGAATTCGCTTCTTCCAGCGGGTTACGCCTCACGGAGGAAACACTTGGCGCCAACGCGGGAATCTCCGAAAAAAAACCGTACTATATGCACGACTTCTGCTCTAAATATTGACAAACTATCGATAAAATCATGTTTAGCTTTTGAGAAACTAGTGTCTGAATCATAGACAATGTTTTAACAAACTATCGTCAATCAAATTACAAACTATCGCTAACTATTTGCAAAGTTGTCAACAAATACATGTCAAGCTGTCTCCAATTATTACAAAAACTATACCAAACCTATCAAATAATTACAGAAAAGATGTAGTCGAACTATCGTAAATCAATCACCAAACTATCGCCAGCTAGCCTCAAATTATCGTCAAACAATCACAAAGTTATAAACAAATGTAGGGTAAGCTATTGCCAAACTTTCCCAAAATTATTACACAAGATATAACAAACCAATAGTTAGTCAATAAATAAACTATCGCCAAGCTAACTTAAAACTATCGCTAAATAATTTCAAAATTATCATCAAAAATTATGACAACATGTTGCCAAATTAAAAAAAAAAAAACTATCAATAAATACAGATATGGTAGAGTCAAACTATCGTTAATCAATCATCGTACCATCGCCAAGCTAACCAAAAACAATCGCCCAAAATTTTTCAACAAATATCAATAAAGATATCACTAATTCATATCAAGCTATTATCATACTATTGTCAAACACTCCGAAAACTAATGCCAAATTATAAAAAAAGTATACACTTATTATTCCCAAACTATCGTCAATCAATCAACAAACTAAAGATAATTTCATCAACACTATCGCATGACTATTTTCATAATATTATGAAATTATTGTCAAGCCACGCTGAATGTGGTAAAATCATCAAATCATCCCTAACATTTTCCGAAACATTTGTTCTCAAAACATCATAAAACTATCGCGCAATGCATAGCTTTAATTGAACTATGTAAAAAATACAAGCAAACTATCGTAAAAACATGACAAAATTCTAAAACTTTCTCAAACTAACTGTTTACCGTCACTGAAATTATTAGCAAAGTATCGCAAATTCATCACGAAATAATCGCAGAATGATTCGAAAGCATTTGAAAAGCATCAATAAAAACTATCGTCAAATAATTAACAAATTATCGCCTAATAGTCAACAAACTATCGTTATAAGAATATCAAAGTCAAGCTAACACGAACAACTATCGCAAGGTTAGCACCGAAACTATGAACAAGCTATTGCAAAACCATTACAAAACTATCGCATATTGATACAATTGCAAAGCGTGATAAAAACTATCGTTAAATAATCATAATAATATGAAATCAAAGGCAAACTATTGCTACAACAGCTCTAAAATGTGTTTCGACCAACATTTTCTTCAAGTAGGCAACTTCTTCGGCTTACAGGGTATGTGCAGTTCGTCTACATTCACAAATTGTGGGCTCGGCCCATTGTCTTTTGTGCCCCAAACTCGGGCAAACTGCAATCACATATGGCAAATATGGCGCCCAGTTGCGGGGCTTTGGAAGGGCGAGCCCCAACGGTTGTTGTTGATGAAGCTGTGGGCGTGGCCAGACACAGTTGGTTCCAACAACAACAATCAACAACAAACAACAACAACAACAACAACTTATGTCGCTTTGATGGTTTGGCAAGTTTTGTCTATATATGTGCAATCGAAATCCGTGCAAAAGTTTTCCGGCAAAACGAGTGGCGGATCAACTTTACTGTCCGACGGTTTTTAATATTTGATACGGATTCGTATTTGTTTACGGCGTACAGCACAGGTCTATCTATATGCAGTCAACCGACACTGTCCCACTGCATTTCGACTACACTGAGAGAAAATACAATGCAGAAAACTATAAGGTTGATCAATTTAAGCTTTGGGGGCCTCGGCGGACCAGTAGATAGCCCACTGGCACGCCAAACAAGAGGTGCGCGTTCGAGTCCCGCTCATGTCGATAGGAATTATCCTCCTAGAAATACTAGGTTGTGGCGTAGGATTTGAAATCCATCCACATAAAAAACAAAAAGATCTTCAGTGAAGGAAGCCGAAATAAAGAAAAATAGTGCTTCAGGCTTTGACCCGACAGGGTTGTTATGGTCATATAATAATAATAATTATAATTTAAGCTTTCAGGTGCTTTTAGCATGTGCTTTCTAGAGCATTTAAGGCATTTGTAGAGCAATTTTCCAATTGCAAACCTGTAAATCTCAAGCTTTTTAGGGGTATTTTAAGTTTCCTAATCTTTTTATACTAAGATTATTCTAAATAGTTTATTGAAAAATTGAAATTATTGATATAGCTTTTATTGTCTCTATATTGATTTGGAATTAAGCTTCCAAATGTTATCAAAATCAGACCGAAGCTTTTAAAGTAGCTTATCAAAGAGATTGAAAGTTTTAATAGACAGTAGAAGCTTAAGCTTTTGCCACAAAGCAAAGAAACAAGGATTATGGAAAATAGTTGATTTAAAAAGCTCAACGTGCAGCTTGAGATCGAGCTTTTATTAGGATTAAGATTAAGCTATCACATGTTATCACACAGCTGTAAAAGTATTCATATTTCGCGAAAGCTTTTCTGGCTAGTTTGGCGTGAGCTTTGACTTGAAAAGCTGCTTGAAATGTGCTTTTTTAGCTTAGTGTAGCAAACTGATGCACATTTGGCTCTACCTCATCAGAGTATTTATATATTCAAATTGTGTTTGTGCCAATTTTATTATTACTTTTCCTTTCTTTTTTCGCCATTTTTTCTTCTTTTTTTGGCGTTTTTGTGGCTATTTTTTCGCAACTTCTGCTGGCCGCCGAGCAGTAAAAGTTTTGCCTGCATTTCTCTTCCGCTTTCTCTTTTTTGGACTATACACTTTCCAAGGGGGTTACGTACATTTTGGCTGGAAAATGAGCTAGGTTTATGAACTTAAATTAGCTCTAAAAGTGCTGGGGCTGCGTAGAGGGATTTTGAGAGAGCTGCGAGAAAGGTGTTCTTAGTGGGTCTTAGGAGGGATTTTTCAGGCAAACAATAACACTTGGATTCCGCGACAGTTTTCTTTGACAAACTCTAAGATTATAATTTTCATGTAACTTTTTAGTGTTGCAAAGTGTATGCCAATTGCGACTCTTTTTTAACATTTGCCAACACTGATTTTAATGTATCTTTTTAGCTGTTTTTTTTAGCTTTTTTTTTTTGCTGATTGTCTTGAAATTTGCATTTTGGGGGCCCGCAACTTTTGACCAAAGTTTAATTACTTCCAGCAGCAGACAGCCAAGCAGTCAGACTGTCATACTCTGCCTGTCCGTCCGTCTGTCTGTCCGTCTGTCTGTCGGGTTGTCAGTCCACCTGGACACCTGTTTGTCAGCTGCAGCAGCTTTAAAACCAAATCCAAAGCACACTTTGGGGCGTTGGCTTTATTTCACCTCTGTGATTATTGTCATGTAGACTGAGCCATAGAGTGGGGTCGCCGGGTGTCGCCCTGCACCTGCTCCTGCTCCTGCTCCTGCTCCTGCTTCTGGCTAAGTCAAAGCTTTGACTCGGAGTGGGTCTCGTCCTGTTGCTAGTGCTGTTCCTGTTCCTGGTTCTGTTCCTGTTTGTCGTGCTTAATGGTCTGTGCATGTGACATGCTGCACACCTTTTTATATTGGACCAGCTTCTATTTTTAGACCTCGCCCACAGCTTTCATTTGCTTCGAGGGGATTTCAACAGGGGACCCCAACTCTCTCGACCCAACTCTCAGAGTATTGCATAAATCCATAAGCAAAGATAGTTTTTTATTGTCAAGTAGGTAACAGTTTCCCCCAGAATCGATTAGTACCGATTATCCATCTGTCTATATGTCAATCTTTCAGTCTGTCTATCCCAGAGTTTCTTAATTATCGTAGTAAAACTTGTCACAGAGCGTATTTTGTAAATCGTCGGCTTCCCGATCGAAAGACAACATCATATCACTAAAAGTTTAATTCTCTCATATTATCTATATTTCATAAGCATAATTCAATTAAATTTGAAACACATTTAGATTTCATCATTATCTAACAGTCCAGTTAATTTCAATAAAATCGGTCCAGAAATACAAAAGTTATGCATTAAATATAAGTATTCCCTTTTTTCTATTTAAATTTTAAGAGATTTTTGTAAAGCCAACTGAATGTGAAATTGGAATTGGAAATTGGAATTGGAAATTTGGAACATTTTTGAGTACAATATATAGTATATAAAGTAAAAATTTACTATTCTAATTCACTAATTCTATTAATTTGGAAATCAAATCTCTCATTTTATTTTTCTAGAATTACCTTTTCCTGCCAACTTTGAAAACCGCATTAAACTTTAATAATGCTTCCCCACGTTTACATTATCCCTGAAACTTCACATGGTTCTGTTAAATGCAAATGGAATTTTTCATTTTACCGCTTCGAGAACGGATAGATATATATTACAATAGTTAGATCTTTCTGAAAATTTGTGAAACTTTAAATAATGGTGAGCCTCAGGAGTTAATAAACTTTCATTTAAATAGCCCAAAAGACTGTTGAAATATGGACAAAACTGGTTTTCAGTTGTATGGTAGCTATATATACCATATGATATAGTAGTTCGGTCCTACAGAAATTTGGTGGAAAGACAGATAATGAAGAGTCTTAAGTATTTATGAACTTTCATTCAAATACCTCGAAACCCTAGAGGAATATGACAAAAGTGGGTTTTAATATCATGGAAGCTATACGATAAAGTGGTCCGATCCGACCCTTTTCGTCAAAAGTGTAGCGATAACTTTCATAAAGATAATTCAAAAACTAACATAAACTGAACACAGACAGATATACGGACATGTCCCTATATACTTCTTATTTTCCCCCTAACAATTTTGGGTACCTCCGGCGCTTTCTTCTCTGACTTAAAACCTTCAGCATATAGTGAATATACCATTTTCTTCGAAAAGTGTATAAAAACCCGTAGTGAAAATGTGAAAGTCGGTTAAGGTAACCGCAAATTGAACGCAATGTTTGATTTTTCTATAGAAAATCAACAGAAATGAGTTGACCGGATTTCCCAATACTTTTGAACATAATTAAAGTTGCACAAAAAACAGGGACAAACATTCGATATGAAATTTCCCCCAAAATATTTAATAAAATATTCATAGTATTTTCCGCTTTTTTCCAGTTGGCTCCGAAGGCAGGTGGACGCAGTTCCAGTTAACCGATTGCCAGATGGCAATTAATACCTTTTTTGGCTCCCTCTAGCGGTGCGATGGCGCAGCTAATTCCCTTTGACCGATTCGCTTTTTCTGCTCGCATCGCAATCGCATTTCATTTATGGATTTACAAACGGATTTTTCTGTTAAATGCGACCAATTTTCAACCGACCACGCCCACTTGCCCCATGCCGCCGGGCTTTTTTCTGATGTGCTTCAAGCCACTTTGGAGCCAAAACAGATTTTAATACGATTTCAATCGAAATTAATTGAACATATAAATTTCATTTTCCTAATAAAATTCAATTTTTGGAGAATATATTGGGATGTTTTCGGGAGAAAAGTGCCTTCCCACACCACCACCCGCCACAGCTTTAGCAAAAGTCAATGGATTTCAAAACGGAATACCTTTAATTAATTTAATTTTAATTTTATAAACTCAACCGATTCTCACTCGGAATATTTCAAAATTTTCAGAATATTATACTAGTATAGTTGATATTCTAGGATGCCCTGGTGGACCAGTGGATGGCGCACTGTCCCGCCAAACAAGAGGTGCGAGTTCGAGTCCCGCTCATGTCGATACACATGACCCTTCTGGAAAAACTAGGTTGTGGCGTAGGATTTGAAATCCACCCACGAAAAAAAAAATTCCTCAGTGAAAGAAGCTAGAAATAAAGGAAAAATAGTGCTACAGGCTTTGAACCGAGTGGATTGTTATGGCTATATAATAATAATAGATGACATTCTCTCCACATTCCATTTTTTTTCATGCTTTGAAGATAAAATATCTCTTAAAAGTGTTACTGAAATATACCCACATACTTGGAGATCATCCACTGTTATCCCCATAACTAAACCAAATAAAACGCCCAATGAAATTAACAGCCT
>JBANCY010000715.1:5575-21712 GCA_037040045.1 Phorticella flavipennis | reverse complement strand
ACTTCTGGTTCACTATTATCGAGTGATTGTACTTCATTGAATTTGTAAGTGAACCGATTTAATAATACCTTTGTGGTATGCTAAACAATTAATGTGAACATAGTTATCTGGCAAATTTGGGCCAGCTTAGGTTTTACCAAAAAAAAAAAAACTAAAAGTTTCATGGTCGATTGTATTTCTACAATTCAATGGGTATCTGCTAGTCGACTACTAACGACACACACGACTTACTTTGCACACTGAGTTGCAGTAAAACATTTGCAGTTCTTGTGGTCTGCAGTAAATGCATTGGCTGACTGCCTGCCAAAAATGCACTCACTCAGATGAGTTACTGGATGGCTCCTGCGACGTATCCTGTGTCGGCTCAATTTGTGTCCTTTGCAGTGCCTGAAGATAAATGCGCTGGCAGCTGCGAAGGCAAAACAAAAAAAAGAGGGAAAAATCGGAAAACAAAAAAACTGGACATGAATTAATTACAAGCTTATAGTATAGAAAATCTGCTTACAAATCAGCGCTCATAAGTCAATATGCCAAATGCCAGAAATGAAAGAAATGGCTAGAAATGCCAAAATGCCGAATTGTCGGAGAGACATACAGGCGGACAGACGGTCGGACAGGCGGACGGACAGGCGGACAGTGGGACAGTGGGACAGTCGGACAGACGCCAGTTGGCGATAAAGTATTTATAGAGTTGTTTTACTTAGAATGGGTCAACCCCCTGCCGAGTGCTGTGCTCTGGAATTAATTGAAAGGCTTTTACTTGCTCTCCTCGTTCTCGGGCTGCCCGTTCAGAGTGATAAATTAATGTGTCGATTGTGTGTCGGGGATTAAAAGTAACTCGGTTATGTATGGGAATTTTATTTCGTTTTCGGACCCGGCTTAACTGCCTGCTCCTGCTCCTGCTCCGGCTCCGGCTCCTTCTCCTCTACTATATACCACTTGCTGTGGTTCTCCTTGTTGTTGTTGTTGTTTCTGTTCTGGTGGTTCAGTCCTTGTCGGATTGTCGGATTGCACATGTTTACAAGGTTTTAGTTATTTATTATTTTTGGTTTTTTCTCTGTTTTTATTTTTTTTGTTATGCCTATTTTGTTGTTTATAAAAGTCAAATGTCGGTTTGGTTGGCAGGTTTATTTGTTATGCAGTTTACTGTATAAATTTCTTGAATTATTAATAAATAAATTCTTAGTCTTGGTCTGAAGAGAGAGCTGTAAAAGACAGTCCTTTGTTGAGTTATATCAAAATATTTTTCCTTTACAAATTTATCAAAAATTTTTGTTAATATTGTATCACTTATTTTTAATTATTTCCCTATGGTATTTAGCAACGTTCAAAGGCGCTTAAAAAAAAAAAATATTATGACAAATGGGAACGACTAAGAAATACCTTATTTTGTGCAGACTCAATAAATGCAAAGAGGCTTAATGGTAGTTTGCAGGATACATTTAAAGAATATTATTATTATTATATGGCCATAACAACGCGAAGCCTGATGCCCTTGAAGCACACTGAAGAACTTTTTCAACGTGGGTGGATTTCAGGTAGTGACGTACCTAGTTTTTCTAGGAGGATCATGTCTATATCGACATGAGTGGGACTCGAACTCTTACCTCTTGTTTCGCGGGACAGTGCGCTATCCACTGGTCCACCGAGGCCCCACCGAGGGTTTGAAGATTATACCATAACTTATTTCAGACCAAAGCATAAAATGTTTTATCATTAAAAATTTGACAGTTCCTTGGAAAACGATTAAAAATTTTTGCAGGAAAGTAAACCTTAGATTAAACTGTTTAAAGCTGGTTCTAAGCTGGTTAAAGCTTAAGTGAATTTCGTAGTATTTTATATGAATTTCCCCATTACTTAAAATCATCAAAGTAGAATTGTCATCAAAGATGACTATCTTACCCCACACACTGTGTACAGGGTATACAATTTCCCCCAATTAGTATGGTCAAACATGCCAGTCCCATGATGTACTTTGATGTACTTTCATAAAACTTACAAATTCCTTTTTATGTATTTCCTTTGCCTATTCGGAAAAGTTGTCTCTATGCACATGCCACATGCCACAACAACTAATCACATTTCTAAAGTGCCAACTGTGTAGAATTTTTCTATAGCAGTTGTTGTTGTTGTTGTTGTTGTTGTGGGACAAATTAAATAATTGGCATGACAATGCAATAGACACAGCAACACAGCTTGTTTGGGGGCGTGGCACTGTCCGGCAGGACAAGGTCCGACCAAGCACTGGCAAGTTGGGGAGGAGGCGACACCCCAATGTTCGACGAGTCGAGAGCAACCGACAACAATTTTCATTAGAATTGAAGCCTTGTCTTCTCATGTACCGACCGAGTCATTCCCATTCCTATTCCCACTCCCGTTCTCATTGTCATTGTCATTGGGACAAGGAGGAGCTTGTTGTCATCGAGAGGCATTACAAACAAAACTACTTAAGTTGGCACGATTACATGTTATCGTAAATTAATTGTCCGGCATTTTGTTTTACTAACAACATTCCAAAGAGATGCGTCAAAGCTGTTCTTGCCACACTGTGGCATATTGCCAATGGCGTTTTCTATACCAAATTGTTGCAAGAATTTTCCATAAATTGCCAGTCGGAAACACAAAATGTCTTAATTGACCGCAAAAATTGTGAAATGGTTTCGTTGCACCATTTCGCACATCGGCAGAAGGCAGAAGGCGGAAGGCATAGTTTTTGGCCGTATTGCACTAATTGACAGGCGTGTCAAGACAAACTAATTAAAATTTTATGCTAAAGTAGAGCGCCGCAAAGTATGCAGCACATTTTTCAACACACAAACGGCAGAAGCTGCCTCATGCCTCATGCCTCATGCCTCATGCCACGGTGTGGCTCGGCTCGGCTTGCAGCTCGCTTAATGCATAATTACACACACAATATTCATTAAATAAACGTGCAACGCGACGCCAAATGTTTGTCGGCAGCAACGTTGCCTCAGGTGGGCCTCAGTTGGGGCTCAGGTGGGTCTCAGGTGGGCCTCAGTTGGGGCTCAGGTGGCAGGCTATTGGGCTTGAGTGTCGGCTGCATTCCTTGTTGCAACGGCTGCATTCCGATGTTGTTGTCGAGAGTGTTTGATTTGCCGCTCGAGTGAGTTTGCACATGCCGCACTTGTTTATAAGTTCTCTAATTAATTTTTAAGTGCCACTGCTAACTGCCTGGAGGACACGCTCGGCAATAAGCCAGACTCCATTCCACCTGTCTCTATATGCGCCAATGTGTGCCCCAATGTGTGTCTGTGTGTGAGTGTGCAACACTCTTGAAGTTCCAAGGTTTCATAGCAGTCAGCTGTAGCTAAATGCTAAAAAATTATGTACATGTGATTTGCTGGCCATAATGAAATTAGACGCTGTTGTTCCGTTCCGACTGCTCCTGCGGCACCTTTTGCTCCTCCTGCCCGCCGGCTTTGGGTGCACTCAGCTTAGCATCGAGTGGCTGCAGCCAGCGTAGCGAGCTCAAGATTTGCATTGTGACGGGAACGTTTGCTGAGCAATTCGCCTGCCGTTTGCTCTAGGCTTTAAAAGGAAATTGATTAATTCAAATTGGAGAAATTACTTATGGTAGCTACCTGCTACTGCGAGGGTAGCTTCTGCAGTTGTTAGCAATATAATGATTGATTGGCAAGAACTTGAATTAACATCGGAACGCGAACTACTCATTAGAACTTGAATTGTTTAAAGGGGCATTTGATCATTTTGTAAATAATATTATGCGAGTTTTTTAGACTTAAGATTTATTTGATACCTTTCATATTTGATACCCTATAAAGTTCAATAAGGAGTAATCCAATCCAATCCAAGGGTCAGAGTACTTGAACGAATTTTTTGATTTTTCTAAAATTGTTAAGGATATGCTTTTGTTATTCAAAAAAGGATGATCCTTAAAACATTGCATTTAGCGGCATATAGTCGTAGTCTTGACATCGGTGACAAAAACATGGTCGAACGATCTGAAGGTCTCAGGATTTGACTCAGATTTATTTATTTTTAATCGGTCATCTTTCTTTTTATTTAAAATGTAAAAAAAAAGGAATGTATATTGTAAAATGTAGAAGGGACACTTTCTGAATAGTATAATTTATTGGAAAACTTTTGAAATGTTCACATACCTTAAGTCATTGAGGAGCAAAAAGTTTATCTCATTACCATTGGTTTTTCAATCTTGAGATTATAGATCTGGCCAAATCTTCATACACACATTTCTGGAATCATGCATTAAGGATTTTTGATTTTTTTTTAGGCTATTATGACATATTCATGCGAATGCCTAACTTATGTCGTCATACACCATATTTATGGGGTGCTATTGCCAACATCTGACCAACCATCAGATCTACTGAATATAACAACTGAAACCCTTACAGTTTCTAAGTTCCATGGAAAAGTGTGCTTGTCCTTATTGACGACTTATTAAACTTGCAATTTCTAGTCATTTTTGCTTTTCTCATAGATTCAGAGTGAGTCGAGAAAATTTACTATAAGTATTAAATATTTTCTAGAAGGATTTATCATTTTCAACAAAGGCACATCTGCTTAAGTTTCTTAAGATTTTAACTAAGAATTAAAATAAACATCGAACTATCCATTTTTAGATGTATCTTAAGTCCTAGAAAGTGTTACAAAAACTGTGCATCCCTTCATATGGAAATGCTTATTAGTTTTTTATCTAAAATTTTATTTATTTACTATTAATAATAGCTTGATAATATCTTTGTTAAACAAACCAATATAAAATAATTAAATGAAATTGAAATTAAAGGAAGAATTTAAAATTTCTACAAATATCACTTGGCAGGATCTCAATTGTGCCACTGACAGCATGAGATGGGAGTGATGCGGACAGAAGCAGAGGGTATCTGCACCTGATGTATGTCTTTGTTGTTGTTGTAGTTATTGTTGTAGTTGTTTATCATGATGTATGCATGGCTATAACATGTTGTTCGCTTTTGTTGTTGCTTTTGTTATTAAGAAATAATCTACTTGTAAAATCTTAATTAAAGTTATTATAAATATGTATGAAATGTGCAGGCAGGCAGGCAGACAGGCGGGCAGGCAGAGGCAGCTGTGGCAGTTGTAATGGCAACAGTCACGCTAGTGATGTCACACAGACGGACAGACAGACAGACAGACAGTGAGTCAGTCAGACAGACAGACTTACACTAAGTTGTATATAATATTTGTTGTACAATTGGCTGTCTGTCTGTCTGTCCGTCTGTGTGTTTGTTTGCCCTTGGCTCTACTTTTCCAACGTTAAATTGCGCAGCTGTTTGCATTTCACTTTATACATGTTGTGTACCCCGCACCCCCTGTCGCCAGTGGCGCCCCCTTTGGCCCCTTCTGGCCCCTCCTGGCCCCCTTTTTCTTGGATCTGTGGCAGATGTGTGGAGCAGAGTGGCATCAAAAGTATTTGCGCTTTATTATGACAACTGGCATTAGTTTGTTTGATATTTGTGTTGGTTGCCCTCGGTGTGCGCCGTGTGCCCCGTGTGCGCCGTGTATACCGCACTTTGATAAGATTTAATTGAGTTGACATTCGTCTGACGGAACAGGGGGATATGGGTGCGGTGTGCGGTGTGCGGTGTGTTAATCCTGTGCACCGCCTGCGGCCATTTGTGGGAAAAGTCAAGTGCGCTTTGTTTGTTTATATTTGTTTTGTTTGTCCCCAACACGCGCAGTGATTTCTTTCCTTTCCAGTTCTCTTTCCAGCTGATCTTTCCACGGTTCGTCAGGGTTGTCAGGGCAACCCTTTTGGGCTGTCTGGGGTTAAGGTTAATTTGTTTTAATGCCACTTAATCAAGTCCAAAATGCACAAACTAATCAACTGCAGCCACTGCTCGTCCGTCCCTTAAGTGAAACGGAATCTGTCGCTTTGCATGCGAATTGAAAAAGTTTGCGCGAAAATTTTTTAATGAAATAAATTAAAAAAGCTGTCAGCAGACTGTAAGTTTATATTAGAACTGATAAAAAAGCCAGCTAAACCCCGGCGAAGCAACTCAACTTCAGCTCGGCAAAATATGCTTAAGTGTTGAGTTACGCTAAATGGATTCTCCTCTCAACTTGAGTCCGACTTTGGCATTAAAAATACAAAAAAAAAAAGGATATTAAAAAGAAGAAAATTTCGGAAAAATGTAAACTAGTACAGCCAACTAAACTGTCATCGGAGCTGACAAAAAAGTAAAATTGGAATAAGGAATAAACTGAAGACGCCATGAAATTCGATTAGCAACATGCCATTAAAACGACTGCGCCGAGTTCGGGGCGACTCCATCAAGCTGCAGTTAAGCATTTTAAAATTTATAAGATGCCAAAAAAGTTAGTCCTCGAGTTGTGCCGAATTAATTAGTGAGGACTGCGAAAAGTTACCAGATGAAAAGCATAACACGGCGCTGTTAACAATAAGTGATTTATGGACCATATTTAGTTTTTGACTTTTTTGTTTCTTGTCACCGCAGCGCAATGAAATTTGATTTATTTTCATTTTTATATATTATAAATAAATCTAACAGAATTAATTTGAAGAGGGAAAAAGATACATTTTTGAATTTAATTTTTAAGAACTATAAATTTTAGTGAGTGTCTTTTCTAGGCGTTTCGGATAATGAAATCCTCCTCCTCCCACGATAAAGATATCCAACAAATAAAGTTGGACAACATGTGTATCTGGTTTAACAGAATATTATGCGTAACCCCAAAAAATCAACTTATATGAAGTTCTGTTAACGCCCAAGGAATAGGCATTCCGAGCAGTCACAGATCAAAATATATTGGACGAATTTTGGGCAGATGAAAATAACATAAAGAAATGGCTAAAGAAAAGGCCCTTTAGCACATCGGAAAAGTTCCATGGAACTGTACTACAATCTGCAGATAAGTCGACCTTCAAACCAATTTGGAGCCGCGGGGGGTAGCAGTAACTAGGCATTATTTTCAAATGTATAAAGAAGATTCCTAAATAAGTACTCGATGAACTTAAAGTTGAACTTTAAGTTTATGATAAAATAATGATGTTCACCCAAGGATCCTGGATCAACTCAACGCGTATGCAAACCTCGCTCCTCTATGACAAGACAACAGCAGCACCACGAGAAGACTCTTTAGACGTTGTATTCCAGATTCATTAGTATTATTATTTGGCCACCTCAACACTATCGGGTCAAAGCCCGAAGCACTATTTTCCTTTGTTTCTGCTTCCTTCACTGAATAACTTTCTTGCGTGGGTTGATTTCAAATCCTACGCCACAATCTAGTTTTTCTAGGAGGGAACTCGAACCCGCACCGCTTGTTTTGCGGCACAATACGCTGTCCACTGGTCCACCGAGGCTCCCCAGATTCATCTATCCCACCTTTAATCTACAAGATAAATCAAATATTAGAAGATTTGCTAAGAAATGTTTATTTTTTTAACACTTCAAAGTAATTTTGAAATCTTGTAATAAATTAATATAGAACTTTTGAACTGTTATTATATATATGGTTTATGGTTTATGGTTTATGGTTTATGGTCTACAATGTCATTTTGTTGGCGTGCAAATAGAACTGTGGAAATAAATTTCAGACAAGCAAATCTGTTTAACAATAAGAAATGAACAAATAAGTTGCCAGACCAAAGTAAGGCTCAGAGCAATAAAACCACAAAAATGAGTATGTGAAAGTATGTAAAGTTCCAAGTGTGAGTCGGATGCTATATAGGTCTGTCTATGTATGTGCGAGGCTGTGTGTGTATGTGTGTCATATTTCTATAAGCATATAAACTTACCTACAACAAGCGGGTTACATGATAATAAAACATATTTTAGAGGCATGCAACAAAAACAAGAAGAATATGTACCAAAAACGCTTACAAACGATAGTTGCCAGGCAACGGCACGGAAGGTGGGCTACAGGAGGGGTGCGGGAAGGAATTTTTGGGATTGGGGATTGGGTAAGCGGAAGGGTGTGCTGTGCACTTCAGGCACAACAATTGCATATGTATGCAGGCAGAACTACTTATACCATGGAAAAGCTAAAGTGCAGGAAAAACAGAATGAAATGTTCGAGCTGAGAGCGTTGAGAGATAAGAAATACCCTGTAAGGAGGTAATGCATATAGAGCTAGGAGTTTGAGTTGTGTTAAACAGATTGTGCAAAGGAGATTAGCATTTTTGAAATTTTAAATTGTGCTGTCACCTCTGTGAAAGAAGATCAGGTCAATCTCAGTTGATTTACCTATTAATGGTTTTCTTTGGTAATGAGATATTGTATAATATTTCAAACTTTCTAAAGCCAAGTAAAGTTGTGTTATAAATGTGCTTGTCTTATTATAGATCTATTTTATTTCAAAGCGTTTGAATTTTTCTAGTGTCTCAATTTTTCTCAATTTTCTTTGAAATTTAATAGATATGTTTGTCATGGTAATTATCTTGATTCTTGAGTTCCTAAAACTAAAGAACAAATTTGGACGGATTGATATATATGTTAGTTTCTATTTATTGGCTCGATTATTCCTTTGAAACTTAATAGATTGGCTTTTCATAGATTTGATAGCCAAAATTTGAAGTCATCTTGATATAGTTTCTAAAACTAAAGACCAAATTTGAATAGATTGATATATTAGAAAGCTTCTTCTACTCAAATTTTACAGGACTTCAAATGTACTAACTATCTGGCATGCGTTAGAAATTAACATACCCCTCTTAGGCAACTTTAAAGGTTACAGAGTATAACTATACCCTGTGGAAGCAAGTTCACTTTGTGTGCGTGTGTGGGTGTGTGTGTGTGTGTGTTTTGTGTGCATATAAAACATTTATTTGTTTTTGTCGGCAACACTTGATGCGTACGATAATAAATACTTAATCCACAACAAAAGTATATTAAAAACAAACAATAAATGGAAATGCTAAAGAGCATCAAAAAAGAAATGCATAAAAAATGGGCAAATGCTTAGACTCGACTGGACCAAGCCGAAGATTGGGCTCTCTACCTCTACCTCTACCTCTGTCTCTATCCTCCATAGTCCCCCTTAGCCCCAAGCGATTGCAGTTGGCTTATGTGTTGCATAACAAAGGGCGCTTTTCAAATGTAAAATGTGAAAATGGGAAAATGTGCTTGCTTTTTCCGTGCAAGACAAATATGCATGCATACATATACATACATACATAAAATTATATAGTATATGAAATATGCAGAAACCCAAAAAACTGAACACCCAAAGTCAAAAATGTGCAAAAATATATGCAAATAATCATAGAGACATAGACACAAGTTTATCAAGAAGCCAAATAGAACTTTACTTTTCGCCGAGCAAATGTTAATGAACCACAATAAGCTAAAGCCACAGAACAGTTTCCATCAAGAAAAGTCATTAAAATGGCAGCAAGACACAGTTAGATGAGGGGGGGGGGGTGGCGTGGGGGCAAAAGGCAGAGCTTTACAATTATTACAATAATAATAATCATACGCACAGTTGCACACAAGCAGGACAAGGCGTGGCAAGGCATTGTGTGGCAAGGCGTGGCATGGCGTGGCGAGTCGTTGTGGTTGAGCTGGCGACAGAGAACCAAAAATACAACAACAACAACAACAACAATAACAAGATAGAGTGCTGCAGTCGAGAGTGCTCGACTGCGGGAATACCCTGTACCCAGTCGAGGAAAACCGTTACATTTGCCTATAACAGTCACACAGACACACGCGGCGCTGCGTCAACCGCCTTTCCCATAGGTGAATTTTTACACTCTTTTGCGAATAACTTCGGTGTTTATTATACGATCAACTTGAAACTTTCAGGGTAAGTTTGAAATACATTCCAAAATATTGGTTTTGGAAATCTTGTTTTAAATCTAAAAATTGCACCTGTTGTCTGAGTTTTTTGATTTGTGGTGGAGGGGGGGCGGGCAAACCTACATCCCAAATGTCGTGCCTCTAGCCGTAAACGTTTAGCCACAAAATAACATATTGCATTTTTCACCTTTTGCCATTTTAGCCCGTTTTAAGCCATTTCTGAGTCTTACAACTTCGGTGCTTATGATCCGATCCTTCTGAATTTTATAGGAATCGCTGATGACGTTATAATGAATATATATTCTGGAATTCAGAGCTCTATGATAAGAATTGTAAAATATATATGCACTTTTTTAATTTAGGATGGAAAAAATTTTAGATGCTACTTTGTGTATGGTGTCTATAAGCAGTTACATACCAAATGTCTCTAGAATAACAATTGTGACTGCTATTCTGCTGACTGCTGACATTTTGTTACTTTCCGGGAAAATGGGGGGGTGTAGGAAATTTTTTTTCCATTCTGCAGTTTCTCATCATGACCCTATTTACTGAATTTGGTGTCGACTGCCTTATAAATGACAAAGTGATGGCAATTTTATCGAAAATTATTTTTATCGATTATGGGGCGAAGGGGCGTGGCATCCAACATTTGAAATAAACTCGTACTGCGTATGCTGTACACGGATCTTCATGCCAAGTTTGAAGTCATACAGACGGCCAGACGGACGGATAGACGGACATGGCAAAATCGACTCGGCTTTTGATGCTGATCAAGAATATAAATACTTTATGGGGTCTGCCACGCCTCCTTCTGCCTGCTACATACATTCCAGCAAAACTATTATACCCTTCTTCCCGTTTTTCGAATGGGATCAGGGTATAACAACAACAATCTGTTTTAGATAACAGTCGCCATTTTGTTGTAGTTTAGTTTTATAATTAACATTTGATGCGGCTTATATTTGCACATAGTTGTTGTTGCTGCTGCTGCTGCTGCTGCTGCCGCTGCCTCTGCTTTGGCATCGAGTTTTTCTCGTTTTCAACAAATATTAACATTTTGCTGGGGAAACGATAAGCGAAAAACTTTATATATCCTGTGCGTGTTAGCTGCGTTTTTTGGGCTATGAATTTGAATTTGGCACACACACACACTAATACACACACTAATACACAAACTAATATACACAAAAACACACACACACTTTGCCAGCGGCGCATTATTATAGAAATGTTTCATGAAAGTTTGCATTGCTATCAAGGGGCCATCTATGGTAAAGCATGGCATAAACATAGCCCTGACTCTCTATATCTCTCTATATGCTACACACACTCACACATACATATGTATATATTTCGACTCTGTTGAAAAGTTGCCAATGTTCAACTTTAATTATAACTACAACTCGATGTTCTCTCTGTTGTCCTGGCAACAAATGCGTATGTGTCGCGATCCTCAAACTTTATATGGCTTAATGTGTATTTACATATGTTGTCATTAGATAATAACATGCTCAGCTATGTATGTTATTAGCAGATTTTACATGATGAGTTCATGCCAAAATAATCAACTATAAGTTCCACTTGGCGCTTTGTAAATGTACTTTTAATTATGCCAAGCGAGTTTTGCAGTTTTTGATTAGCTTCTTGCCTTTAGTAAACTGTACGAACTTTTTTCGGAATTCCAAAATTTCATGTACTTTTTTTAATTAATTTTGTTAGGGTGGACAGAAGGGGGCCTCGGTAGACCAGTGGTTAGCACACTGTCCCGCCAAACAAGAGGTGCTGGTTCAAGTCACGCTCATGTCGATAGAAAAACTAGGTTGTGGCGTAGGATTTGAAGTCCACCCACGTAAAAATCACTGAAGAAGTGAAGGAACCAGGAATAAAGAAAAATATTGCTTTAGGCTTTGACCCGATAGGTTTGTTATGGCCATACAAGAGGAAGTCAGAATCACTCTCTATGATAAGCCCACCATAGGGCGTGCTCCGACTTAACACTATGAAATTAAGCCTTATCATTGTTTAACTTTCTAACTTACTAACTAATTATCTTACTAACCAAGTAAAAAGAAAAAAAGTGATACTTAAACTAACTTACAATGATACCCGTCTCCTTAAAGAAAAACGCGTGATCAGGGAATGAGGAAGACGTCTTCTGAGACGATGCCGTGGGCGGATATTTGTTAAGCCGTAGACCCAGACATTCCTGTGGTTTCTGAGTCTCTCCTTGTACCTGCTAGAGAAGAGGTTTAGTTGCTAATAGACTGTTGCCATTATAAGGTCCTGGTGCAGCATTGATTTTCTAATAAACCGCTCGCATCCAGAGACGATTCTCAGGATTTTGTTTTGGGCAGCCTAGATCTTCCCGATTTGGCTGTCGCAGGCTAGTCCCCAGATTTGCCAGCCATATACAAAATAGGCGCAATTATCTGCTTGGAGATATTAAGCTTATTAGACATCGAAAGCTTGTTTTCTATGGAACAGCCACACCGTCAATATGCACAGCCGGCGGGGTCCCACGTTTTAGTGTAAAGCACACATTGGCCGACTTATGGCTGTTGATGCCTATATTCGAGCTTCGAGCTCGTATAAGGCAGAGTATTCCCAGATGCCATCTGCAGAAGTAGTCAGCAAATGTTACCAGCATCATCATCTTACCGGGATCGGGATCTGTCCGGGAGTGGCATATCGGCTGAGAACAGCGAGTATAGCAGCGGTTCCAAGACACTGCCATGAGGCACGCCGGCATCAGTCGAGTGTTTCGGACGTTGCCGAGTGAAACTTTACAACGAAATGACGTCCTAAAACGTAGGACCGTAGCAATTCGTGATAGGGGCAGGTAGATTCAGCTTTATCTTAGCCAAAAGTCCTAAGTGCCACAACCTATTGAAAGCCTCTTTAACAGCAAGGAAAAGAGCATTACAAAACTATTATCATATGACCATAACAACCATATCGGGTAAAAGCCTGAAGCACTATTTTCCATTCATCACTGAATAACTTTTTTTTACGTGGGTGGATTTCTAATCCTACGCTACATCCTAGTTATTCTAAGACTCGAACTCGCACCTCCACCGAGGCCCCATTACAAGACTCCTTATTATTAAAGGCCAACACGATTTGGTCCACTATTCGCTGGAGCAACTGTATCGATAAACATTTGTACATGTCATATTGCATATTTTGTGGCCGCAAAAACATATTGAATTTAATTATTTACTATTTATTGGTCATAGCATAAAATAAATTTGCACAGACCCCTCCTATCAGATGCAGTCTGTCCGTCTTCCTGTCTCCCCGACTTCCTGTCTGCCCGTCTGCCTGCCCGTCTGCCTGCCCGTCTGCCTGCCCGTCTGTGTGTTGCACTCAATGTGTTTGATTCGACTGAAAATTGACTCGCTTGACACAGAGAGCAATATTACGTATACGCCGTGATATGCAGGCGCTGCTGCAGCCGATGTCAGCTGAGTTCAGTCAGAGCCGTTCAATGTATTGGAAAATTGCAAAATAAAATATATATATAAAAAGAGAATACCAGAAAAAGAAAAAAAATTTGTCATACACAAAAACAAACACATTAAGGCAACAATTTGTTGTTGGACTGCTTCGGTTGTGGGTCGGTTGTTTGCGCCGAGGGGAGACAAAATAATTTTACAATGCTGACACATTTTATGTTTATTAAATCAGCAAAGGCGAACCGGATCCGGGCCCGAAAAAAGTGAAACCCAATTTGTGCATGGTTCATTTGATTAAACATTTATGCTCAATGCTTGAAGCTTGTTGAGCTTTGGTTTTACTGCCATTTCTCTCTGTGTGTTTGTGGGTATCTATGCGTATGTGTGTATATATGTGAGTGTGTGTGTTTCTGTGGGTGCATGTGTGTCTGGGCAGGAATCATTCCATATGATTTACTCGCCAGTTCATCGGTCAAGTCAGAGGCGCTGGTCCGTTCCAGCTAGTGTATGGCCCGGTCTGCTGTTGTTGTTGCAAGCAAATCCACTGACCCGAAAATTAATTGATTGGAAAATAATGTATTGTAACATGCATTTATTGATTCATGTTTGAGGCAAGCTCGATGCACACATGTGACCACTTGACCAGTTGACCAGGCTCAAGAGTTTTGGCTCAACACGGTAAACCCGATTGTTTTAGAAGCCCGAAACCAGGCATTGAGGTCAGTATTAGGTATACAACTGTAGCTGCTGCTGCTTTCAATTTGTTTTCCGGTCGGTCAGTTCACTTTAATATTTATCTACTTACTCGAACATATATAAACATTTGGCTTTTTTGCTCATCATCCATAGATGACGATGATGACGATGATGATGATGATTATAATTATCATCAGGCTCTCGGTATTTATGTATGTGTATGTATTTTATGCAAAATCCATATTCAATTTGCCAGCTGAACATCTGCGCAAATATCAAATATTGACTACAAATACTTGCTGCCTTGGCAGCGCCATCCTCTCCAGCCCGTCTCCTCATCAGTTCTGTTCAGTCTCATCCTGTCCAGTCCCGTCCAGTTGAGTCCAGTTCAGTCCATGACGCCACTTGATATGCTCGAGTGCTGTTGCTTTTACATTAAATTGCAATTATGGACATATATGTGATTTTATTTACTCCTCGAACACATATATATATATGCATATGTGTTGTTGTTGTTTTTTTGCGAGAATTATTAAAATTGTCTGTGCTGTGGCCCATAATTGCTGACTTCTCGAGCGTTGTTTACTGTGCCGCCTATTTATGAACTTGTTTGACTTGATTGGGTGTTCAAGAGGCCTGCCTCAAGAGAACTTGAAACAGTCACCTGAAATACCATTTTCCATGCAGCTTCATTTAAATAAATGAATTTCCTTACAATATTTTTAATACCGCTGGCATATGAGTAGCAGCAGCAGAAAATTGTTGCCTACTTTTGTGCGCAACAGCGGCTGCTAATGCGACTGCTAAGCAGTCTGCTGTTAAATGCCATGTTAATTTAGCCGACTGCTGTTAGTTGAGTAGAGCTTTCTGTTAGTCTTAACATATACAGAGCTAAGAAATGCGCTCTTTGTTTTAGAAATGCCAAAATGTTCTCTTAATTTGTAATGCCGGTTGTGCTTTTTGGATGTTGTATTTGAAAAATGTTATTGAAATTAGCTTGAATGAAATATAATAATATTATTTTTCTTTTGATAGCATAGAAACAACTAGAAAATTGGAAGAGGATTCAATTATTATATTTAAAAAAGAAATGGCTGAAAAATATTTTTATAAATAAAAATTCATTTACATTCTGGTAATTTTTATGATCAATTTAAACTAACTAATTACTCTGTGGTGAATATCTCTTGTGGCACATTCAGGGGACTTTGGACAAGATTTTATAAGAAATTTGCTTTTGGCTTTCAAAATATTTCATAGTATCTTATTGATTTATGTTATACAATTGTGATTACAATGATTGTGTTTACTTACAATACGATCATGACATAATTCTTATTTTTAGCTTCCGTATTTAAGATTAATATCCGGTTATATCATTCTGATTACAATGATTGTAAGTGATTACGACACCTAACAATTATTCGTCTCATGACATACTTATTAAGGTAAGTTTCCCTATTTAAGATAAATATCCTGACAACCTTAGTGTAAAAATATTTCTCGGCAATCCGACTAGATCGATTTATAGCTTAATTTCAGATTAGTCGAAGTAGGGGACGTAAGTTAGCAGGACACCTGTCTTAAAATAAAAGATATAGAGAAATAAGTAAAAAGAAAATAATGAATTTTCTTCGAGTATTCGAGGGTTTTTACCGTGTTATGTACTATAGTCTCCAGTTTATAGTTAAAATGCAAGATGTGTGTAATGCATACAAGAAAGCCTCGTAGACCGTCAGTTTCCTCCAATATGGTCAGATAAATTATGTATATCTGGTCTAGTCTGACAGGAAATAGTTAAGCTAGTTTTGAAACTATTGTAATGAAACTTGGAATCGGAATTTGTTGGAAACGGTCAAAATCGGATGGAATCAAACTAAAAGTTAATTTATCCAAATTACCATGTTTTTCAAATTTTTACATTATTTTACATTATACATTCAATTTTACATTACCTTTATTACCAATTGCTCAAATTTCCAAGAAGCGTAGACTACTTAATATAGTTGCCATACAACTTAGTCAGTTGATAGAGTCGCCGCTATCGCTTAAATAAGCAGTCATAATTCTAATCGTGGGTACCAGGAAAGCCTATGAGGAAAGCCTCTAAAATCTGCGAAGTGCCAAAGATAATTCATCCATACTTCTCTTTTCTTTTTTTCACTTAAAACTAAAATTTCTACCCTGCCAACTAA